>BQNB010044951.1:29111-44580 GCA_026074375.1 Tanacetum coccineum
CACATTATGTCTCGCTTGATAGGAAATTTGATACATGGACCGTGCTCTATTTTAAAAAGTATTTGGTTTGAAAACTACAGCGACGTGGCTCTGGTACTAATTGTGGAATCGAGGGGGAGGGGTGAATACTTTTCCATTAAAAACTTAAAACTTTTGTATCAAACAACCAATCAAGTTTGATGTAGTATGAAAGTTATCCATAATAGTTCTACTATAATACTATTCTAAAGAACATCAAACAAAGCATATCATCACAACACAATATACAACACAAACATAGATGCAATGCAAACATAAACATAAAGTGATAAAGGCAAATATAAATATAAAGCGATAAGTAAAAGAAAGCGCAAACCGGACACGATGATTTATAGTGGTTCGGCTATAAAGCTCCTTTTCGCCCTACTCCACTCCCCGAGTACCCAACTCGAGAGTTACTTCACTAGATCAACAAGCTCCTTTAAGGCGGAGAAAACCATACAATGTCGCTTACACTTTATTCGGTACTAAGCTAAATATCGAGTCCTTCTTTGGGTACAACCAAACCCGTTATGTTTTATGGCCCAACATAACAAACCTTGTGTTTTATGGCCTAAACACATAAACCGCGTCGCTTACATTATTTTCCGACACTAAGCTAAATGTCGAGTCCTAATCTTAGCTAGAACCAATCTACCACCCATACTTGTATTTTGAGGACCGAAATACTAACCGACACACCATCAACACTTCCGGATTTATACACTATCCGGATCTACACAACTACACAAGAATGAAAGATATGGACTCGATCTATATGTAACAAGTGTTACAAATGGACTAACAAGACTACATAACTTCGGATCTTGATGATGACCGAAGTTCTTCTCTTGCACTTGAGGAAGGAAGAAAATGATAGAAGATTGGATCACATTTAAACAAGATTAAACAAGTTAAATGTTCAAAGAGTTTAGAAATATTTAGTGAGATCTAAAGAGAGAAAGTACTGAAAAAATCGTGCAAAATGGGTGTGAAAACGGTTAGAGGTGACCCACTATTTATAGGAGCTGAAAACTGTCAGTCTATCAACAGCGGTCCCAGATATATTAGGGGGCCGCCCAATAATTAAGGGAGTCGCCCAACATATTTAAAGGACCGCCCCGACAGATGCTCCTCTTTTTGTCCTTTTGTGGTGAAGGTAAAATCTGGTGAAAATCAGATCTGTTTTTTTTTTTTATAATTCAAAAATGAGTTGTCTAAATAATTTTTGTAAAATAGTTTTGTTTTATTTATTAAAATATAAAGTTTAAAACAAAAACTTATTTCTTTGATCATCCTACAAGTTTAATGTTTGTTTGTACATACCTTACGTGATTAACATCAGGTGCGAACAAATGTAGATGTTGATGTAGACTTGAGATGTCGAGGGAAGTAGATTCATGTATGCATTGATGATTTGTGATTACGAGTAACTCGCGCACTTTACGTTATGTGTTATAAGTTGTTTGTCATCACCAAAACATGAAGAGACCTCATACTCATCCTTCTTCAAATAAGGAAACTTTGCATTGTTGTTTGAGACAGTGGTAATGTATTGAGGTTGATTGTTTCGTTGTTGTTGAGGAATGGTGGCTTCACTATGAACACTAGCATCATCGCTATCATTGTCAGATCCTGCCATTTTAAAGGTATATAGAGGTGTTTGGTTGTGAGGTTTATAAGGATCTTAAATCCAGGAATATTCTTCTTATGAGAGACTCTCAACAAGCTCTGATACCACTTGTTGGATCCCACTCTAGATAGATCTTTACTGCCTGTTAAGGATGGTGATTAACCTATGTAATCACAAGCTAATCACAAGAGAGACTCTTGCTTAGAAAAGCTAATGTCTATGCGGAATATAGACACAACTAATAAGAAGAACAGGACTAATAAAAACTAAAAGATCCTTCTATGGATTTCTATTAATTAACAAGGAGAAATGTGTTTTTTGGATGTGTTCATTTCCCTAAGCTGTAGGTTCTCTTTATAGTGGAGAAACCCTAATCAGCGTTTACTCAAAACGCGTGAGATTGATATGCATGAATATCTTCCTTATTTAGCTCATGCATATCCTCATCTCTAACTAACTAATATCTTATCCTGGAATAACTATTTGACTCTACCAGGACTAAGTACTCTACCAGTAGGAACTAAACTTAGCCTACCAGTACTAACTATGATAATAACCTTACCAGCAGGAACTATATACCTGCCAGTAGGAACTACTACTCTACCAGTAGGAACTACATACCTACTAGTAGAAACTAAGTATTACAAATATTCCTAACAGTTGTGTACGGTTTTCTCCGCCATAAGGGAGTTTGTTGACATAGTGAAGAAAACTCTCGAGTTAGGTGCTCGAGGAGTGGAGTAGGGCGAAGAGGTTCTTCGTAACCGAACCACTATAAATTCTTGTGTTGTGGTTTGATCTTTCTAAATCTTATCTCTTATTTCTTTATTTGTTACTTATTCATATTATTCATTTTGTGCAAGTATTGAATTCACAAAAAGTCGAATCTAAGTTTTTATAAACAAACATAAACATTAAATAAAAAAAAGTGGTAAACTATTCTACCCTCCTTATAGTTTTCCACATCTCTTACACACATTGTTCAGGAAAAATATAGTGGCACGGAGGACTTTTTTAGATGGAAAAAGTAGTTATAGTTTAGGTTTTAACCTTGTTCTCTATAACTCTAGCTCTTGATACCAATCTTTAACACCCTGATATACCAGTCCAACTCTTAGAACATGAATCATTGGTGAATTGGAAAACCCTAATGATTTTTGGCAAATCATCACAGCCATAAACGGATTTTTATATGATCTGTACCTATATGCCGTTTGCTCTGGATAGCAAATTCTTTGTGTTCCCAATAAGGGATTATCCATGGTGAATTGATAAATTGATAACCATGTTTAAACTCCTCAGCAAATGAAGCTGGGTGAGTTAAGACCCTATAGTTTTGAGCAAAACTATTAAAGGCTATCAACGGATTTAAGAGTACACCAGAGCCGTACCCTATGGTGGAATTCAACTCTTTCTTGTTGTTAGACATCGGTTGGGAGTTGACACCATTTGTTGTGTGTTGGTTAAACCAACACCCAAAACCCTGAAAATAGGTTTACTTTTGACCAAGTGTGCCTTGAAACAAAAACAACTTTGCACACCAAAAGACTCAAAAATTATTTTGAACATATTACCAAAGCTTGGTCAGTTGCTCCAGAATTCTTTTATCAAAAACACTTAGTTACTAAAAAAAAAGTGAAAACCATTTAAGGACAAACTACACATAAATAGAGTTATAAATTCAAAATACGTTTGGACACAGCAAAAGTTATATATATACGATAGAGTTACAAGAGTACATGATCAACAGGAGGAAGAAGAAACTTGCGGCAGCAGCAATTTGATTCTTGATGAACCGAATCAATTGCTCAGCAGTAGTCATGTCATTGCCCACAACATCCTTGTCAATCTCCAACTTCGTGCTTTAGCTCACTTTCCATGAGCTTCACTGTGAGGAGAGGATAAGGATACCAATCTGAAAACATTGTACCAACACCTCTCCAGAAACAGTTTCCAAGACATGAACATTGGAAAGAGTATACAGCCTCCAACTTCGAATCTGCCAATGAGATTGATGATTCCAAACCAAAGAACCCTTACCACCTGCTTGAGAATCCATCAACACCTGAAGATCACCCCATAACATCAATCCAGCACCAGCAACAAGATGGTTTTCATAGTATTTGACCACCATGCCATACAACTTCAATAGATCCTATTTATCCACCATATGAAGGATCTCCCTTAAAGTGGTAAAATGTTTGGTAGACGGATTCCGACCTGTAATGAGCATAATTTCTCCAAAGCGAATATGAGATCACCTCCCAACATCCAATAGAGCAGACCAAAGAATAGGAGTCTCATCTGTAGAGTCCTCATCAAAAACAACCTTGATGAACCTCTTATCAGCTGCATCTAAATCTAATTCTTTAAGTATAGATTTGGGCTTAGTTAAACGATTCCTGCCAAGAGACTTCCTCCTTGTGCCAGAAGATTTGGGTGAAGTACCAACTGGTGGTTGGGGAACATCAGGCACAGATGGAATGGGGGCTTCAGTAAACTTTTGCTGCTTGGAGGAAGGTTCTTCTAACTCAGGACCTGTCCTCTTCAAAGTCCTGCTAAAGGCTTGAACCTGAGTGTTTGCTAGAGCCTTTTGAATCTTTTCAAACTCCTCCTTTAATTATGCATCAGTGAAACTTTCCACCTTAGCCTTAGTCCATCCAGTAGAGTAGAGAGCACTACTTTGGTTCTTGACAATTTCTCATTGTTAGGTTCTTTGTTGTACGGATTCTAGTCATTGGCCTTTCCATCCTTTCCTTTGCCAATTTCTCAGCAAGAGCTTATTTCTTCCTCTTGGTCAAAGCAGCCATCCTGACTGGGAAGTTGTCTTCAGTTACATCATCACCCAACAGTGTCTTGGAAAGAGATGCATTAGCCTTAACCTGAGCCATGATGTTGAATTCCATCAGGCCCTCAGTATAAGTACATGGCTGAAGCAAGTAGAAACTTCTTGTTGTCTCCTTCTGTTCCTGCTCTTCGCTTTTGTCTGTGCCGCTTGAGCTTGTTCTTATCATTGTAAACTCTTGTAGCCTCCTCACCCACGTCTATCTTCTTCCATCTGCTCTTTAGTGTCCTTTCTTTGACAGTAATGTCTTCTTCCACCATTGGAGTTTTTCCTTTGTTTGAAACACCAGCATGAGCAACACCAGTAGGAACATCAGTAGGAGTATGGGAACTAGAAGCACCACCAGGAGGAATATCAGTAGGAATATGGGAACTAGAAGCACCACCAGGAGGAATGTTGGAATCAACAATCACAACTGCATTAGCCAATGCAAGTACAGCATCCAAATCCACATCTTGCTCTCCTTCTTCTTCTTGGTCAGAATCACTCACAACTACCTTCCTTTTCTTGGTCTTGAGTTTTACCTCAATTGCTTTAACTTTCTTGACCAACTTTCCCACCACATCCTTAAATAGCTTCTTGGTGTCCTTGAGCTTGTTTCCAACAATTTACTTCTGACAAGAGTAGAACTACAGAGGACACAACAGTAGTGTAATAAGGTTCCTCTGCACATTCCTGACAGTTGTACCTGCAGAGGGAGCTTGAGTGGACCTTGGTGGAGATGGTGGAGATATAGGGGGAGTTTGTTGTCTTAGGGGTGTAGACAAATGGTCTTGAGGTTGGTCAGGTTCAAGCATAGGCTCAGGTATGGGTGGTGGGACAGCTTGTGTAGCTACCCCTGCACCTGCACCTTCTTGATCTTGGGGAAGCATAGCAGCTAAAAGTTGCATAGGTTGCCCCTCAAAGTTGAGCTTCATATTAGCAAAAAGTTTACTAGATAGCTTGAACACATGGTATTGTCTTGTAGAACTAGTTTCTATACCCAAAATGGTTTGAAGAAATCTAGGACACATTAAGAACTTTTTAGCATTTCCTATGTTACTAACCATCCCTTTAAAAATGTAGCTAGACCAGTTAAATTTTTATGCCATCAGATAGGACAAATAAGAGCAAACCGCAAGTGAGTGACTAACTGTATCCCAACTACCAGACTTGGTACTGAGACAGTGAAGAATGGTTGGGACCAAAAAACCTTATTGAGGTGTGACAAAAACTTGTTCTTGTAAAAGGTTAACTTGCCTTCAGTGACATACCCAAGGTTGTCCATTCCAGAATAAATTTCCGCAATGGGTAAATCATCAATACCACCATCATCAGCTAATTGAAGTTGACTTCTTACTGATTCCTCAGTAATGGTGTAGGGAGTCTCATCAATGGTAGCTAGGATAGCTGGGGGACCTAACTCAGGAGACCTGAGTGTAGCCGTAGACCAGAATTGTTTGACTAGTGAGTCAAAGATGATTGGGTCATTTGTGAGAGCATACCTTATGTGAGAAGCCCTCAAGAAGTCAAGAATCTGATGATAATCATCACTTCCTGTGGGTTTTTGCAAATAACCCACTTTGTTGTGTTCATCCCTGTATCTTAGTGCGGCCATTGATGATTTTGAAATAGGGTTGAGATTTTGTGCTGGGAGTTGATCGCAATTGAGAGTTGGTACTGGTAGAGAGTGGAAATTGGGGTTTTATGGAAAAAGTAACTGTTAAAATATGAGAAAACAGTAATTATCCATTTAAATAGGAAACCCTTTGACAAATAAAATGCCAAAAATATCGTAACAGTAACTTTTAATGAAGATAAAACTCAATTTAATCTACCAGCACGAAAGGACATACCTAGCAAAAGAAATAGTCAACCAGAAGGAAATTAACATTACCAGAAGGAAGTGGTCAACCAGTAGGAAAAATGGAAAACTACCATTAGGAACTCTGAGGTAACACCAGAGGGAACACTTAAACTACCAGTATGAACTCTTTTTTTTTCAGCAAAATAAGGCACCTGGTCATGTAGAAACTAGAAAAATCACTAAGCCACCCATCTTGAACCATTAGTTTGCAAAAGGTTTGGAGGACCAATACACACAAAAACCATATACATTAAAATGAAAGAAAATTAACTATCATAATGAACTAATTTACAGACAAGCAAGAGAACTAAGACTACCAGTAGAAAAGTTAAAACTTCTAGGAGAAAAGTTAAAACTATAGAAGAAACATAGTGTAGCAAGAAAAACTAAGTGGTAAAAAAAAATTAAAAACCAACTTGTTAGAAAATTTTACAACAACAGTCCTCCCCTTGGACTAAATCCTCCCTTTAAATCATTAGTATCTATGGATGAGCTCATGTTCCCAATGTTAACCACAAGATGGTGGTAACCTAGGCCATCATAGGCCTTGTTAACCAAAGAGCCACATTATCATTAGTATGTATTTTAAGCACTTGAATAAGTTTCTTTTCATTAGCATCTCTTATGAAATGGTGCCTAATTTCTATGTGCTTAGTCCGTTGGTGAAAAACTAGGTTTTTAACTATGCAAATGGTACTTTGGTTATCAATAAAGATTTTGGTATTCATAAAGTTTATACCTATAATAATCTAACAATTGATTGGTATACCAGAGTACCTGACCACAACAGTTAGCAGCAACAATACTCAGTTCAGTAGAAGAGTTTCGGTGAGCACAATTATTTGCTTCTTGCATTGACATGTGAGATCAACCTCCTACCCAGAAACTGACATCCACCAGTTGTGGATTTCCTATCCTTGTTTGCCCCAGCATAATCACTGTCACTATAAGCTTCAAAGCAAAAAGGCGGACTCTCTAGTGTGGTTCCATAAGCCCAAGCTTAGGTTGCTTTAAGATACTTGAAAATCTTTCACTGCTTCCAAATTTGAAGCAGAGGAGTGACTTGATTCTTGAACAAGCAATGACTACAAACATATATCTGGTTCCTTGAAGCTGTGGACGTATCATTAGTGGAACCTATCATGGATCTGTACAAATGTACATTTACAGGACTATCAGGTTCATTCTTGGACTTAGGCTTTGGAGCTTCATAGGGTGTAGTGGCAGTCCTGACACACTCCAAATCAAACTTCTTCAGGATCTCTTGCACATACTTGTCTTGGCTGATAAAAATTCCATTAGGTCTTTGCTGAACTTGTAATCCTAGGAAGAAAGTAAGTTCTCCCATAGCCAATCATTTCAACTTCCTCCCTTCTTTCAAGGCCTCAAGTTATCACACTGGCCTTTTTTTTGGTTTTTTAGATATAAAAAATCCAAAGATGATGTCATCCACATAAATTGTACAAGATGATATCTACCTTTTGGCTGCTTCTTAAGAAAGAGAGTCTTGTCAATGGTGCCTCTTCTGTAACCATGTTTTAGCAAAAAGGTAGAAAGGGTTGCATACCAAGCTCTTGGTGCTTGATGAAGTCCATATAGAGCTTTGACTACCTTGTAGACCTTCTTAGGATGTTGAGGATCCATAAATCCCTTAGGTTGAGTGACATATACTTCCTCATCAATTCTTCCTAAGAAATCGGCACTTTTAAACATCCATCTAATAAACCATAAAATCCTGTAAGAGGCAAATGCTTAAAAACAATCTGATTGAATCTATGTCATTGCAATCTGGAGCAAAGACTTATCTAAATCAATAGCCCTCCTCTGTCTGTGTCCTTGAGCTACAAGTCTAGCCTTGTTTCTGACAACAATCCCCCTGGCATCTCTCTTGTTTTTGAGTATCCACTTAGTCCCAATAGCATATTTACCTTCAGGCAACATCAACAAAAAACCCATACATTTTGGAAACTTGAAACTATTGCATTTCGTACATGCATCAGCATCAACCAGCTGGATCCTTCAAGGGCCGAGCTAACTTCTTGTTCAACTTAGAAAGGAAAACAAGCAAACAGACAATCTGAAAGTCTGTTTGATTGTCTCTCTACTGTCATGCAAATAACTGATAAAAGCAGATTCACCAGTAGTAGTCTTATTGACCTTGCTTCTCGTTTGCACAGCTAAAGTATGATCCCCAATAATCAGAGATTGAGGATGAATTGTATTGATTTGCTTAGTTGCCACAGGACTGACTTCCACAGTTGATGCTAAATTGTTTAGATCAGCACCAAACTCATCATCATAGGATGAAGAAGAGAAAATACCAGGTGAGGGTTCATTATTTCCAAGATCTGATAGACTGGGGAATCTTGTTGTAGGCTCATCATCAAAGAATGAGTCAGTTGGACTACCAGTAGGAACTGGAACACCCAGTAGGAACTGAAACATCACCAGGAGAAATCGTTGTATCACCCCACCAGAAAGGCATGTGGATGCTACAAGTAGGGAACTGTTGTGTACTTGCTCTCTTATGAAGTTCCTCAGCATCTTTTGCATCAGAGGTGGCTCTTTGTTCCTGACCTTTCAGCCTTGCAAGCTCCTGTTGAAAAATTTCTTCAATAGAATCAAGAGGAGAATCATCAACTTCATCACCAGAAGTATCTTTAGGCTCAGCTTCTTGAATGTTGTGTGATGGATAAGAAGGGACAATGATGACTTGTTCATCGGATTCTGAGTCTGAATCAGCATCTTGTGTACCTACAGGGTTAGTTGAAGCTTCTTGTGTTCCTGCAGATTGGTTAGCTTTATCACGTTTATTAGGCCTAAGTATCACAGTCAATTAATCACAGGTTAAAATAACCCTTCATGACCAAGGACCCTGTTACCATTAGGGGTTTTTCCTCAGATACCTCAGATTCATAGTCTCTTCTACCCTTTTATTAGGCACATTGTACACCCTGTAGGCTCTATTACTTGCAGAGTATCCAACAATGTGGCCTTCATCAGCCTTGCCATCAAACTTACCTAAATGATCACTTGTGTTTAGAATGGACACATGACACCCAAAAGGTTTAAAATGACTGACTGAAGGAATGTTCCCAGTCAATAAGGCATAGGGTGTCTTATTATGAGGACTAGTTACCAACACTCTATTCAAGACATAACAAGCAGTTCTTACTGCTTCAGTCCAAAAAACTTAGTACTGGTAATTAGGGTCAGCCAACATAGTTCTAGCATGCCTTTATGTGGGTTTTATTTTTTCTCTCAGCAACCCCAATTTTGCTGTGGGGTTCTGGCTATTACTATAATCCCTCTTTTATCCCTTTTGACCCACAGGTTCAATAAATTGGCATTTGTAATCTATGTACCCATTATCACATCTTATTGCTTTTACCTTTTGTTCACTGGTTTTTACAAAGATAATAAAGTCCTTAAGGATAGGATAGGTCTCATCCTTATGTTCTAAAAAGAAAACCCAACAAAACCTGCTATAGTCATCAGTGATCACAAGGCAGTAATATTTGTGGTCAATGCTTCGAATTGATGTAGGACCAAAGAGGTCCATATGAAGCCATTGCAAAGGCTCATAAATGGGGCTCACAACAATAATGGTCTTATAAGAGGTTTGTGTTGCTTGCCTTTACAACATGCAACACAGGTATGGCCATTCTTTAAAAGTTTAGGGGGTAGTCCTCTAACTAAGTTACCCTTTACCAATCTGTTCATGTTTTTATAGTTTACATGACTATATCCTATTGCATTTCACAGATTCATCAACTGAGGCTTTTGCCACTAAATAAGCCAAATTCCCCTTGAGACTGAGATTATTCAAGTTAATGGTGTAAAGATTATGTTTCCTTGGAACCCTAAGCACACCTTTTCTTTCATCTAGAATCATGAAGTCTTGGATAGCACAAGACATCAGTGTTGTGAAGAGAACTGTATTTCTATCTTGTCACAAATCTGAGAGATGGAGAACCAAGTTATTGTTTTGCAGTTCCTTCACATAGAGACTTTTTCAAATCCAGATGCTGTGGGAGTTTTGATTGTCCCTTTTCCAGTAATCCTACCTTCACCACCTCCAAAAGTCACTTTTCCTCTTTGAAATTCTTGAAAGTCATCCCGTCTTTCCATGTTACCTGTCATACTTCTAGAACAACCACTATTAAAGATCCATTCATCTTCAGCATCTAAATAAGGATTTTCCTACAATATACAACATGGGAAAAGTTAGTGTATAAGGGGGACCCAAGCCATTTATGACTTGGGTCTGCCTTGTGGATTGAATAAAAAAATGAGGTGGTCCATGATGATGTATGAGATCATTATTGTTCTTGGGTCACCAAGTAAATAATCCTTTTCTTATGTGTTTTCCAAGAATAGCCTGTGAGGGAACTTATCCGCAGGTGTCTCTTACCTCCACCATATTTCATATGATTATAAGACATTTGAGGTACATATGGTGTATAAGTCTAAAAATAAGAACTTGTAGGTCTATTTAAATAGGGCATAGGTCTAGCAGTACTTTTCCATCAACCAGAAGTTACTGATGGAGAATATCCTCTATCAGTAGGAACTAGAAAAGGCCTATTTTGCCTACCAGTAGGAATTGGTACAAGCACCTTTGGCTTACCAGTAGGAACTGGTTGTGGTCTAGCAGGAGGAATGTTTACTTTGCCAATCCTAAGAAGTACAGCTTGTGGGACAAACTGATTTTGATGATTAACATTATTCCTACTATGTACAGGTCCCACCCCATTACCAACAGTCTTATTAGCCCATTTGTTTCTCATAAATCACAATAAAATAAAAACCGTAATAAGAATGAGTACTACTATCCATACAAAACATAACTTAGAAAACAGATGGAAGCATTTTTTCTGAATTGACCTGCCTTTTTATTAAAATAACATCTTATTACAAGAGGTCCTAGAAGTGTTTTCATTCTTATCAGAACTATTACAAGAGAAACTAGGTAAATCCTAAACAATAATGGGTTCTTGGATAGGTGTCCCAACATTGGACTCAATCTCAGCTTCACTCTCAGATGTGGATACACTGGAAGTTGATGCACAGGAGGTAGAATCATTTGACTTGGGCTTGGAGATTTGAATTAGACATACGGAGGCTAAGTCATTTGTTTTGACCTTCTGAAGACTTGTCCAATGTTAATCACAAGAGACAAAGTCATTAGACACAGAATTAGAGTCACCAGAGGTTGAGGACTTTGTACCATAAGACATTTGTGATTCATCCAAGTCAATGTGATCTGATAGAGGAGTGTAGTCTCCAGAAAGAGGTGGAGGCACAACTTTCATACTATCAGCTTTGGCAAACCTATTGAAAAGAGGTTACTTCCACTTCTTCAGTAATTAGTAGTAATACACGAAATGGTTGAGACATCCCATCCTAACTCATTTTCACTTATATAGTTATTAAATCCCAAACCCACTTTTGTTCTAACAGACATGGAACTATCAATTAATCTAAACAAGTTTTTGGTAAAGGTTCTCCACTTTTTAATTTGTTCTAAGTGATTATCAAGTTTTGTCTGTAATTCTTTCTTAGCAGTCTCAGCAATAACATTTATTCTTTCATAATGTTTTAGCTAATTAGTTGTATTTTCTAGTTCAATAGACAACACACTAATTGTTTCAAGTGTTAATGATTTTTCTGAAGAAACTCTCTTTTGTTTTTCCAAAGTTTTAAGTGAGTTCTTATAAGCTTGAACTTGTATAAAATATTCACTATTTTGTTCATTAAGTTCATTATGCTGCTTTTGAAGTTCATTATACTTATTATCACAACCAAAAGGGCAGTTATGTACCTCAGAAGTGACACCCATGAGAGCAAATTCTCTAGCATCACCTGCAGTACTGGCTTCCTTTGTATCAGCTCCAGTGATCAAGTTGTATATCTTGGCAGCACCTTCTTCAATTGCATCCTCAGATTCACAACTAGCAATCTACCATGGATGGTATGCAGTGCTCATACTTATATCTGTACCCAAAGCTTTCTAAAATGATTTCCAGAAATTGGATGTGAATCTCCCATCATGATCATAGATAATCAAAGTAGGTATCCCGTGTCTTGCTACTATCCTGTTTAAGTACAACCTTGCCAACTTGTCTAATGAGTCATTCTCCCTTATTAGCAAGAAGTGAGCATATTTTATAAGTCGATCCACAACCACCCAGATGGTGTCAAAACCTTATGACGACTTAGGAAGTTTGGTGATAAAATCCATCGTGATATTATCCCACTTCCATTCGGGTATTGCTGGTTGTACTAACAGTCCTGATAGCCTTTGGTGTTCAGCCTTGACCCTTGCACATGTCAATCATTTACTAACATATGTGGCGATGTCCGATTTCATATTGGGCCACTAATATAGCTTTTTCATGTCCTAGTACATCTTTTCAGAACCGGGATGGATAAAGTATTTTGACTTGTGAGATTCGTGCATGATCACGGATCTTAAGTCTCCATAGCAAGTTAACCAACTCTTGCCATGCAAACATAGAGTTCCATCGGCGCGTAGTTCCAACCTTTCCTTGGGTATGTCCTTTCTGATCATACCGCCTAAATCTTCATTCACAAGATTCTCTGGCTTATGAGCTTCGATCTGAGCTTCTAAAATTCATTTGGGAAGATCCAAGCTAATAGTCATAACTAAGGCTCGAACCCGCAGTGGCTCAATCCGTTCCTTACGGCTCAATGCATCAGCTACTACGTTAGCCTTCCCTGTATGATAACGAATGTCACAATCGTAGTCACTCAGCAATTCTAGCCAATGGCGTTTCTTCATGTTAAGCTCATTTTGATCAAGAATGTGTTGTAGGCTTTTATGGTCAGTGAACACGGTGCATCTGGTTCCATATAGATAGTGTCTCCATATCTTTAGAGCAAACACTACCAATCCAAGTTCTAGATCATGAGTGGTGTAGTTCTTCTCATGAACTTTTAACTGTCAAGAAGCATAGGCAGTCACCTTCTCTCTCTGCATTAACATAATGCCTAAGCCTTTGTGTGAAGCATCACAATAGACCACAAAGCCTTCGCTTCCTTCAGGTAAAGCCAGAATTGGCGCACTGCACAACTTTTGCTTTATTAACTAAAATGCGTTCTCTTCCTTTTCACCCTAATCAAATTTGATTCCTTTCTGCGTAAGCTTTGTCATTGGTTTAGCAATCTTCGAAAATCCCTCGATGAACCTTTGATAGTACCCAGCAAGACCTAAAAACTGGCGGATCTCTGTTGGTGTCTTAGGAGATTCCTAATCTTTGATAGATTCTATCTTGGCTGGATCCACATGAATACATCTGCTATCAATGACGTGACCAAGGAAGTGTACCTTCGGAATCCAAAATTTACATTTTGAAAACTTAGCATACAACTTCTCTTTCTTAAGCAACTCCAAAATTGCCTTAAGATGTTCTTTGTGTTCCTTCTCGTCCTTTGAATAAATAAGTATGTCATCAATGAAGACAATTACAAACTTATCCAAGTAAGGCTTGTACACTCGGTTCATGAGGTCCATGAATACCACAGGTGCGTTTGTCAGTCCGAATGGCATGACCTGAAACTCGTAATGTCCATACCGAGTTCGGAATGCCGTCTTTGGAATGTCTTGCTCTCATACTCTAAGTTGGTGATAACCCGATCTCAGATATATCTTCGAATAAATATTTGATCCTTGGAGTTGATCAATTAAATCGTCGATCCTCGGGAGTGGATAACGATTCTTTACTGTCAGCTTATTTAACTCAAGGTGGTCGATGCACATCCTGAATGACCCATCCTTCTTTTTGACAAACAAGACCAGGGCTCCCCAAGGTGAGGAACTAGGCCTTATGAATCCTTTATTAGAAAGCTCTTGTAGTTGTTCCGACAATTCCTTCATTTTGGATGGAGTCAATCGATATGGTGCTCGAGCTACGAGTGCGGCTCCTGGAATTAAGTCGATTTGGAATTCCACTGGTCGAGCCGGAGGAAGACCTGGCAAGTCCTCGGGAAATACTTTAGGAAAATCTCGGATGATAGGTACGTCCTTGAGTTACTTTCCTTCCGACTTGTCCTCCTCTTTCTTGGCGGATATCTGCGCCAAAAAGACCTGGCATCCTTTCGTCATGTACTCTTAAGCCTTTGAATAGGAGATAACGGTCAACCAAGATTCTCTCCCGCTATTACTCTTGTTACCACAGAAAGTCAAGGTTTCATTTCCATAGGGAATTCGAACAAATTTCTCATCGCACACGATCACGGCGTGACATCTTCTTAACCAGTCCATACCGATAATGACGTCGAAACTACCCAATTCTACGAGCATTAGATCTATGTTGAATGGATGGTCTAAGAAATTTAAAGTGCAACCTCGTATAATAGTGTCTATCCTGACTATTTTCCCATCAGCTAATTCGACATCATAACTATTATCTAATGGAGTTGGGACGATGTCAATCAGGGAACTAAACGCAGTAAATATAAAACTTCTATCGGCACTAGTGTCGAATAAGATAGATGCATAGTGGTTGTTTAAGAGGAACGTACCCGTGACGACATTAGAGTCTAGGTTTCCTGATGCATTCCCTCTCTTCTCTGCATTCCCAATTGCATAAACCCAACCTTGTGCATTCCCATTCCCTCCATCTTAATTCTTCAACTTAGGACAATCTCTCTTGAAATGCCTTGGTGCTCCACACTCAAAACAACCATTCCCCTTGGGAGCTGTCCCATTGCCCTTCTGAGTATTAACAATGTTTGTGTTGCCAGTACTCTTGCAATCGCGGGCAAAGTGCCCAACCTTGTTGCACTTTTGGTACTTCTGGGTGCACGGGCCATTGTGGTGAAAATGGCACTTGGTGCACTTGGGAAAGTTTCCCCTATAGGGTTTCTTCTCACCAGTCCCCATATTGTAGACCTTGGCTACATTCGGCTTCTTGAAGGGTTGTTGTTGGTGTCCATGGTTGTTTTTGGATGAATTATTCGCCTTCCTCTTATTATCAGATTTTTCCGCATAGGTACAGAGTTTCTGATCCATCAATTCGTTGGCCAACTCAATTGTCTCATCCAACGTCTTGGGCTTGGAAGACTTTACATTCCTATAGATGTTATCAGGAAGTCCACGGAT
>BQNB010044952.1:5016-34147 GCA_026074375.1 Tanacetum coccineum
GTCACAGAAGTAGTGGTGGTGGTTGTTATGGCTGGTGTTGACCTTGTGGCTCTTTTTGGTGCCATTTTCTTCAAATCACAAGAAAATATAATACTAGTTAGATTTCATAAAATCATAACCATGACATGGCATATGCACAATAACTAAAGTGAGATCACATCACATAGTGAAATATACAAATGAATTGAAATTAACAATGGTGTAGCTAAATCGACATTCATTCATAATAAATTCGATTACAGACATGACATATTCCATCCATTCCATACATAATCTGGAAAAAACATACATGATCGGTTCAGATACAAAATGATCCCTACCATTAGGTTACAAGATAAAGAATATACAACCTAGAGCCTTACTAGCCGGGAGTTACCCGTAATACTTAGTAGGCTAAACAACATAGCTACAACATAACAACTCTAAGAAGAACTACCGGCCTCCCCCGGTACCTCAGGCTATGCTAGACCTCTAGCGGGTCCCTGCTGTCCCTGCAGTGTTATCACCTGTGTCTGCAGTGTACTCATCAGTCTCAATATCTCCACAAGCTGTGCCCATCGAGCGCGGTCTACTGCTCGCAAGGCTGCAATCTCTACCTACTGACCTAACACTGTAGTACGCAGTGCCATAACCTCAGAACGGACAGCATCACTAGCAGCAATAGAACGTTCCCAAGCCTCACGAGAAAGTCTAGCTTCTCTCTCCATGAGTAAAGCCGTGTAAGTATGGGAGCGTCTATCCTTCTGTAGTAAGTTGAGCCGACCGATCAACAGTGCTCTAGTATCTTGTGCCTCATCCAGTCTCCCATAAATCTCATCCATGTCCTACCTAACCATAATGGCAAACTCTGTAATCCGTCAACCCAACTCTGTGTCATCAGTCGCTGGTGCCCCTGGCATGCCCACAAGCATCTCATCCTAAGTGTCTGTAATCCCATAACCAACATCTCTCACTGGATCACACCTACTCTATGCATCTAAAGTAGCAACAAAACCATAGTCTGTCCTAAAACCTCCTGTAGGTCTAGTTGCAGATGAGCTCTCTCCGACCTCATATCTAAGACCCTAAGCAATACACAACCTCTTCCGAGGTGGTAAACAAACCTTGAGCCTATTTGCTCTATGATCAGTAGAGGGTAGGAGCAAAGGTGGTGATGGTATAGGTGATGGTATAGGTAATGGTATAGGTAGAAGTGGTGGTGTCCCTGATGGTGGTGCTAAGGTGTAGGTGGATAGTGCAGCAGCCCTCATCATGGCCATAGATGCCCTGGTATATGAGAGTATGATAGGTGGTGGTATTGGTAATGAATGAGAAGTGGATGGTGACTCGGCCCTCTGCTGGATCATAGAAGCTCTGAATCCTAACGGATAAGTAGGAGTGGCAGGTGGTGGTGGAGATGATACAGGTAAGGGTGGTGATACTGGCCGTGGTGGAGATGGTATCTGTGGTAGTGGTGATGATAGTGGAGTAAGTGTAGATGGTGGTGGGGTAGGTATGGCAAGAAATCTCCAACCTCTTCCTCAGAGAGGAATGGTACAGGTGCCTGAGCTGGGATGGATATCCTAGCTATAGTACGATGTATTGGTGGTGGTGGGACAGAGTCGGCTGGAGCTGGGTGCTCCTCCTCCCCCTCCTCATCATCCTCGTCCTCATCATCAGCCTCATCTATGAAGGGCTCCTCCTCCTCCTTATCATCTCTATCAGTAGGATAATCAGCTGGATCCTCCTTAGGATCCTCATCGTTATCCTCCTCCGGATCAGACTCAGGAATATACCTTGGTGAATCGGCAGTGGGTGAGACAGCAGCAGGCAGTGGCTGCTTCTCAGCTGAGAGTACATCATCCTCCAGTGGCATAAACTCTAGGTATACCGGCTCAGGAACAAACTCTGGTAGAGGTGGTGCCTGCTCTGGCTCCTCTGGGCCAAGCACATAATTCGGTGATGGCGGGGCCTGAAAAGCGGCCACCACGTATGCATATGGATCCTCTGGCATCATGGGTGGTCCATTGACTCTCGGAGATCCTATGTCTGACAAACCCTCAAATGGACTGGATACCGCCGTGTAGGTGACTGTGGAATCCTCCGAATCTAACTTGACAATATCTAAAAATCAAAAGTAGCATATATAAGTATTAATATAAGACTTTTATCGTAATATACATAGTATTTTATAAACACGTATATCAATCATGAATGCATCTAGTCTAACAAACTAATGCAACAAATGTATGTTTGTCCCTTGAAAATCCCTTTGTATGAATGCAATGTTTGAAAACAGTTATAGTTCAGCAAAAACATTTGACCTGGTTCTCTATAACCTTGTCTCTTGATACCAATCTGTAACACCTCAAAATTAGGTCGCAACGGAATATGGGTCTAGGGGTGGTACTTCATAGATCAATAGCACAAGATATATATAAGAACGAGCATTTAAAAGTCATATAAAATAGATACATTGGATTTTACAAATTCTTGTTATATAAGTCCAAAACTTCACTTATTCATTATTCAAAATACATAGATTTTAGTCCATAACAAAATATATCCCCAAAATATAATGCAACCACATCTTTAATGCATATGACTTCCAAAATAATGACCACCAATGTATCCCTGGTCTTGTACCTCATTGATCTCCTGAGAAAACATTGCTTAAAACGTCAACAATAATGTTGGTGAATTTATAGGTTTGTAAAATGTATAATGTAGGACCGCAAGATTTTCCCATGATAATGCAACAGATGCAAACATCATAAAATGTAATTACCATTCACTAAGCTCATGACACTGAAGCTTGGTATGTGCTTAAATACACATACCTTTTACCTAATAAAATAAGCTAAAAAGACCAATAATAAACGGAAATGACATAAAAATGCATTGTATATATGTATTTTGTGATTTGTGTCTTGCAGGTACGGATATTAAATAAAAGAACAAAAACAAAGCAAAACTGACAAAACCGAGCACGAGAATGGAAAGAGTACGAGAAATCGAAGCCGAAGGCGAATTTATCTTAAGTCTTAATCAAATCCAATCCTGTTAATCCTTTAACCCTAAAACACCCTAAAACTATTACAAAGTTAGTCCTTGGGGACTAACACCATTAGTCCTTAACCTTAAATTAATTTAACTCCCGTTAACCCTATAACCCTTAACCCGGCCCAACATAGTTATAAAAAGACCAAACCATAGTCCACCTTATAACTCCTGGTCAAACATAAAAAACGCGCCCAAATCAAATTCACTATTCACCCTTCGTCCCAAAATTCACCCTGACACCCAATTAACCTAGCTCAAATGAGAATTAACCCTTCTAGATGGAAATGATGCAAGTAATGACATTTTTAGCCTACCAGGTTGGAAATCCCAAGGCCAATGATTGGGTAATTATTTGTGGCATCAAATCAATGGTCAAGATCATATTGCGTGGGAATTAATCAAGATTGAAAGGACGAGATTTAAGATAGAGGAGCGTCTCAAGGGCCTAGAACCTTCACCTCTTCACTATAAATAGAGGAGGCCTCACACACACAAGGGGTGTCTAATTTTTCTAGCTTAAATTTAGGGCTAAAAGTAGCAATTTTCCAAAAACAAGGTTCAATATATACTGATTTTGACCAGCATATACTGACTTTCTTTTTCATCTTTACTTTTCTTTTAGTTTCTTATGTTTACTTATTTGTGTCCTTAGGGTCAAAGTCTTTAGCTTATTTTTGAGTTTTAGTCTTTATTTTAGCTTATTGAGTCTTATTCTTAAGCTGCTATTTAGTCAATTTAAGCCAAAAGTTGTTTATTTTAGTTAGTAGTTTAGCTTTTTCAAATTAAAAATTTATAAAATCATTTATATCGTATAACTTGCAAATGGCGTATCTTCTTTCTTATAGCTCGGATTTTTAAGTTCTCTACATGCCTACGATCGTCATGACGTGTAGTATTTTATAAAAATATAAAATAAGTGCCTTATATTCGAATTAAAAACAGTAGGTTTTGGCATTTGTGTTAAAATGAGTTTAAAACTTGTTTTTATAAATTTTTAATCTAGTAAACCTTGTTTACAAGTCCTCTACAACACCATTATATTACATTCCTCATATATTTAAGGTCCTATTCCCAATCATTTGTCCAACTATTGTCCATGATAAATCAAGATCTCACATCACATTTACTTAAAACTTAATAATTGAACTTTTAAACCAATAAATATATATACATTATACAGAAACAACCCAACACTTGAATAATACTTATACTTCCATTACAACATGTATTTAACATCCATATAACATATAAAAAAGTATATCATACCATGATCACAAGTAAAAAATCCATTTCACATGTTAATAAGTTTCTTGGATGGTGATTTACTATATAAACATTATATATACATAAAATCATAAATATAAAGAGTTTAAGGGTTTTAGATAACCTTAATATAAGTAAGAAGATTGAACAAAAAGATCTAAACCGAGTTTAATATTAAACCTAAGCTGCCAATACTTAGAAAAACCCTAAATTCAATAAAACCATAATCTTAAACCTTACTTGATTAACCCATGTAAATGTTAAACACCTTTCAAACCTTCTTGTAATACCTTTGATATGATGTTAGATCACTTATATGTTTACTAAAATAAAAACTAAGGATTATTTAGGGTGTTTGTAGTTTGGTTGTGGCCTAGGAGAGACAAAGAGAGAGTGTTTGTGTTGTTTTCACTAAGGAAAATGTGTTGTATGTTTTTCTTACTAGTTAACACTCTTTTATACTCCAAGTAGCTAGTTGATGTTACTATTAGGGAGCTCTAAACAAGATGAGTGAAATAAGGAAGAAAAAGACCAAGTTACTAGTCATAGCTTAATGTTTTAATGAAACATATGTTGTACAAGATTTAGTTGGTGAAGTTAGCTTGTGAAGAAATATAACACATGTTAATTGAATTTGTCAAACTAAAATATCTTTGTGTTTTCATCTCTATATTCAGCCACATATTCGTATATATATATATATATATATATATAAGGAAATTATGTAATTTTTGAGTATTGGGTATAATTGTGGGTATTTGGTTGAGTATAGATAGGTATTGAGCTTTCATGGGGTATGCCTAATTTATTTTAATTGGCAATCGAAAACTCTTTACATAACCAATAAAAAATAAAAAATGTGCAAAGTTTAATAATTATCCTCTAAATAATTATCTAACACTTGCTTGACGTAAACATTTAATTGTTTGATGCCCGTTTACGTTGAATGATAATTTTTAGCTTACGCATTATGACTTAAGCGATAAAATTAAAATCCAACCCCCCCCCCCACCCCACCCCCCCGCAAACGCGTACGAGACTAAAAATAAATAGTGAAATATATGACGTCATACAATGGCCTAAAATATGGATTGTTACAGTCTTCCATTATAAATGAGCCTTGTCTCAGGGCTTAAGATGCCGGCACTTGCCGACGTGCGCCCTTTGTAAAGAGGTGTTGGATACTTCTTCCAGAATTGATCTTCACGCTCCCATGTGAACTCAGGACCTCTCCTAGAGTTCCATCAAACCTTGACAATTAGGATATGGCTTTGTTTCAATCATTTAACTTCACGATCCATGATTTCTACTGGTTCCTTGATGAAATGAAGCTTGTCGTCAATATGGAGTCCATCTAACGGAACGGCTAATGGTTTGTCGGCATAGCACTTCTTTAAGTTGGATCCATGAAATGTATTGTGTACCCTGCTCAGCTCTTGAGGAAGATCAAGTTTAGTAAGCAATGGCTCTAACTTTATCCAACACTTTTGAAAGGTCCAACATATCTGGGGTTTAGCTTCCCCCATTTGCCAAAATGTACTACTCCCTTCCAAGGTGAAACCTTGAGCATAACTCTATCTCTAACTTGAAATTCTATAGGCTTACACTTTAAATTGGCGTAACTCTTTTGTCGATCATGAGTGGCTTGAATTCATTTCTTTGATCTAAATACCTTCTCGTTGTCTCTTGAACCTATTTCCGTTACCATTGAGAACTTCTCTAACCTTGGCCCAACAAACAAGTGAACGACACTTTCGATCGTAAAGTGCTTTAAATGGTGCAGCCTTGATGCTAGCGTGATAACTATTGTTATATGAAAACTCAACTAATGGCAAATGGTTAACCCAACCCTTTCCAAAGTCGATCACACAAGCACGCAACATATCCTTGAGAATTTGAATAGTCCTCTCGCTTTGTCTGTCAGTTTGCGGAT
This sequence comes from Tanacetum coccineum, assembly GCA_026074375.1. Classification (NCBI taxonomy): domain Eukaryota; kingdom Viridiplantae; phylum Streptophyta; class Magnoliopsida; order Asterales; family Asteraceae; genus Tanacetum; species Tanacetum coccineum. Next base: position 11,255 of record BQNB010044952.1, read on the forward strand.
GGTATGCAGTACTCATATCTAAATGTGTACCCAATGCCTTCTGAAGTGACCTCCAGAAATTTGACGCAAACCTAGGGTCGCGATCACAAATGATTAAGACAGGTATTCCATGCCTCGTGACTACCTCTTTCAGGTACATTCTTGCCAACTTTTCCATGAGATCAGGTTCCCTCATTGGTACAAGATTTGCGAATTTATGTAAAGATCGGTCCAACAATCACCAAAAAGGTGTCTTAACCTGTGACTACTTAGGAATCCTTATGAAGAAAATCCATAGTGATATTAATCCACTTCCATTAAGGTATCTCGGTTGCCCAACAAACCGATGTCCTTTGGGTCCAGCCTTTGACCTTAACACATGTCAAACATATGCGAACATAGGTTGGCGAAGTCCGGCCTTTATATTGGGCCACCAATATAACTTCTTCATGTCCTGATACATCTTGTCAGAACCCAGATGAATAGAGTATTTTGACTTGTGAGACTCATGCATGATCACAGTCCTCAAATCACCATAACAGGGTAACCAACTCCTGCCATTTAAGCATAGAGTTCCATCCGCGCAGGGTTCTAACTTCTTCTTTGGTATATCCTTCCTGATCATACCTCCTACGTTTTCATTCTTGATGTTCTCTGGTTTCTGTTCCTCTATCTGAGCTTCCAGAATTTGTTTGGGAAGATTCAAACCAATAGTTATGAGTAAGGCTCAAACCCGTAATGGCTTATTCCGTTCTTTACGGCTTAAGGCATCAGACACTATGTTTGCTTTCCCCGGTTGGTAACCTATTTCATAGTCGTAGTTGTTGAGCAACTCTAACCAACTACATTGCCTCATGTTCAGCTCCTTTTGATCAAGAATGTGTTGTAAACTCTTATGATTTGTGAACACTGTACACTTGGTTCCATACAGACAGTGTCTCCAGATTTTTAAAGCAAACACTACTGCTCCAAGTTTCAAATCATGAGTCGTATAGTTCTTCTCATGAATTTTCAATTGACGTGATGCATAAGCAATCACGTTCTCTCTTTTCATCAACATGACGCCCAAACCTTTGATTGAAGCATCGCAGTATCTGATAAAATCTTTGCTTCCTTCAGGTAAAGCCAGAATTGGTGCACTACACAACTTCTGCTTCAGCAGTTGAAAAGCTACTTCTTGTTTGTTGCCCCAAACAAACTTGACCTTCTTCTGAGTAAGCTTGGTCATTGACTTGGCTATCTTCAAAAATCCTTCGATGAATCTTTGGTAATACCCAGCAAGACCTAAAAAATGACGAATCTTCGTTTATGTTTTAGGAAGATGCCAATACTTTGTAAAGATTCGATCCTTGGCGGGATCCACATGAATTGTGGATCCACGAGAATGCCTCAATCACGTGCTAAAGAAATTGTACCTTTGGGAATCCAAAATCACATTAAGAGAATTTTGCGTACAACTCCTCTTTCTAAAGCAATTCCAGAATTGCCTTAAGATGTTCTTCGTGTTCCTTCTTGTTCTTGGAGTAGATGAGGATATCGTCAATAAAGACAATCACAGACTTATCCATATATCGCGGTTCATGAGATCTATAAATACCGTCGGTGCATTCGTCAAACTAAATGGCATAACTTGGAACTCGTAATGACCATATCGAGTTCTGAATGCCATCTTCGGAATATCTTCTTCACGTACTCGAAGCTGGTGATAACCTAATCGCAAGTCTATCTTAGAATAAACACTGGATCCTTGTAGTTGATCAAATAAATCGCCGATCCTTAGGAGTGGATAACGATTCTTCACAGTTTACTTGTCAACTCTCGGTATCGACTGCACATTCGAAATGATCCATCCTTCTTCTTGACAAATAAGACCGGAGCTCCCCAAGGTGAGGAACTGGGTCTTATGAAGCCCTTGTCAGAAAGTTCTTGGAGTTGGTCCAATAAACAATTCCTTCATTTCAGAAGAGCTAATCGATAAGGTGCTCGTGCTACAGGTGCAACACCAGGTATCAAATTGATCTGAAATTCCACATGTCGAGTCGGTGGAAGACCTGGAAAGTCTTCAGGAAATACCTCAGGAAAATTTTAAACGATCGGTACATCCTCAAGTCGCTTCTTCTTGACTTTGTCTTCAGTAATCCTATGTAGTAACATGTCCAAAAAGATAGACAACCTTTCAGCAAACATTTTGTAATTTTTGGTCACAAGATATGTTCCAAAGTGAGTCTCGTTTCCCCGGTCACTTTCATCACCACGAACAATCAACGTTTCATTTCCCTAGAGAATACGAACGATTTTCTCGGCACAAACAATGACAGCTTGGTTCTTTGCCAACCAATCCATACCAATTATGACATCAAAACTACCAAGTTCTACGGGCATTAAGTTGATATTGAATGGATGATTTAAGAAATTTAACGTACAACCCCGAATGATGGTGTTTAACTCAATTATTCTCCCGTCGGCTAGTTCAACATCATAATAATGATCTAAGGTAGATGGTATGATATCAATTTGGGAGCTAAATACATTAGACACAAAGCTTCTATCGGCACCAGTATCAAATAAGATAGAAGCATAACGGTTGTTTAGAAGGAATGTACCCGTAACGACGTTTGAGTTTGGGTTTGTCCCTCCACGGCCTATCGCATATATGATTGGTGGTTTTTACCCTAAATATATAATATATTTAATATAAAATATATATAATCTAAAAACAACAATCAATGAAACCGAGAAGTAGTATAGAGTGTTCCCGGGTCGTTTATCCCAACGAGGCTGGTAAAAAAAACTGAGAAATCGAACAGTCGAAGATTTTGAGTTTGAAGAGAAAACTGATTTGAGGTGCAGAAGTTAAAATTAAACAATAACAACAAAAACGTTTAAGAAAAACTAGAAATTATGAAATAAACTAGAAAACGAGACACGAATCCCGAACAAAGGGGAAAAACTAAAATCCTTTAAATTTAACCCTAACGAAAGAAATTTTTGCTTCTAAACAACTCTAAGGAACAAAATAATTAAAGAATGAAAAAGACTAGACCGAAAAACGTAGTTCTTTGACCCAAAAAACGAGTCCAAGACAAAAAACCGCACCCTACCGTCCTTTAAAGAAGTAACAAAGTTTGTAAAAAATGACCAACGAAACTTTATATTTTTCCTACAAACTATATTCAAAGTTTTAAAAATTATTCTAAAAAGAAAAATATATTTGAAAATTTTTGTATTTTTATGAATTTATTAAAAAAGTTTTAGAACTAAATAAAAATTAAAAAAATAGTAAATGATTACGAAAATTCTAAAACTTATATAAAAAATACATTAAACTAGGACAATCCTAGCAAAAAATGAATACAAAAAAACAGCTTAGAAATAAGCCCGTAAATAAGCTATTTCAGCTTATAAGCTTATAAAGCCAAAACACCCTTAAATATTAAGCCCCTTGAGTCTTTAACGAAAAAGACCCAAGGGCGCAGCGGTATGAGTGTGAGTTATAAAGGGGACTGTATCGAGAGGTCCCGTTAGAGTCTTGCCCACTCCTGACCTCTTGTCCTTTCCCATTTTTTCTTTGAAAACTTAAAAAAAGCAAAGTTGTTAAGCTCGTGGGGCTTAACAACTTTGTCAACTACGACTTTTTATGAAAAGCCCTTAATAAGCTGAAAAATAAGCTTAAAAGTCGACAGTTAGCTTAAAGGGCTTAAAGGCAAAAATTTGCTAAGTCATTTTGGACTTGTGGTCGAAATAAGCTAAGACAAAGACAAAATAAGCTAAAAGGAGTCTAAACTAACCTAGATAAGCTTAAAAAGGCTTAAAGCTTAAGGCTAAATAAGCTGTGAAGAGCTTATGAAGACAGAAAAGCTAACAAAGCTTAAAGGGCTAAAAAAACTAAGCTTGGCACTTAAATAAGCTAGCAAACAGGGAATAAGCCAAAAAAAACTAACTAATTTAACCTAAAAAGCTATGAGGAGCAATAATGAGCTTATGAGAAAAGCTCAATAAGCCAGAAAAGGAAAATAAGCAATACCTACATCTAAGTCATGCAAAAACAGTCAAAAGCCAAGTTTGGGCTTAAAAATAAGCCAACAAATAAGCTCACTAAGCTCTGAAACTTAGAAGGCTTATACAAGAGCTTATAAGCTCTTAAAATAAGCCAAGAGATTGGGCTTAAGTGGGCTTAAAAGCTAAATAATGAGAGCTAAAATCTCCCTTAGCACCAGGGGAGGATTTAAGCTAAACTCAATGGCTAGTTGACAGCTTTTAAAAAGCTGTCAAATAAGCTCTAAACAAAAAATTAAGCTAAAACAGATTGAGTACCCTAGCTCATGAACTTATGCACCAATTTTGACATCCTAAAATCCATTAAAAGTTGCTGAATGTGTTAAATGAAAAAGGGCTTTGCTTTTTTTTTTAAAACAAAAACTGTCACTTAAAGACCTTGGTGGTTTTGACTCAACAAAGGTCAAAAAGATCAAAAAGGTTATAACAGCCTTTTAAACACACAAAACACTCTCTTTAAACACTTAAAAACTAAATCCAGTGCTTATCTAGATAAGCACTTGAAGCTTGCTTTAAAATTCACAGTTTAGAAAAGTGACTTAGAAAAGCTTGGAAAAACAATTTTAAAACTTGAAAACTTTTACAAACAGCTTCAAACAAGCTTAATGCTTAAGCTTAATCTACTTGAGTGACCATAACCCAAACTCAAAGCCATTTTGACCCGTTTTAAATGTTGACCCAAACACACCCTCTTATTTAAACTGTCAATACTAAACTGAACTTAAAATCTCTTTTAAAGCTAAAACAGCTGAAGCCTTTTATCTACTTCTACTAAAAATAACCTACTTAAACTATTTTAAGACTAAAATCTAAAGCTTATGTTTCAAAAATAAGCACTTTCTCTCCTAGCTTATTAGTACTTAATGACAGAATTAAAAGATAATGAAATCTAAATAATTTTAGACTAAGACAGCTTAAAATAATTGCAACTATAAGCTAACTAAGCTAAATGCAACAGGATTAAGCATAAGAATTCAAAAGAATAAGCAATATGTAATAAGCTATAAATGCTAAATTCTAAAATCAAAAAGCTAGAACCTGTGAACTTGAGTCACAGTTTACAAGGCCACTCTGTTAATGAGTGTGCTTAAAAGTATTTTACTTAAGTGGCACCTTGCCACTAAACCTGAAGCTATAAGCTCATACCTTTTAAAACTTATTAACTCCAAATAGCTCCCAAATGAATCCAATTGGTACTCAAATTCCATGTTTTGATGTAAAACCTGAACTAAACAAGTAAGTGAATGACTTTGAACAAGACTTTGACTGAATTGAGCTTATAATAAGTAAAACTTCAATGACTTATGAATGACTTAATATGTGAAAACGTCTTAATATTGAAAAGGTAAAACAATTAAACTAAAGAGTTTGAATGTTAATTGCTTAAAATGTAAAGTACAAGATAAAAGTAACAAATAAAGTGAATTAAAGCTGGATTTTGAAACTTCCAAAGGCTTAAAAAAAGGAAATTACAAACTAAAACTACTCCCTTAACTCAAAAACTACTCTTCTTTTTATAGGCAGCTCTGCTTCTCTTTGTTGTGTTTGTTGTGTTTGTTTGCTGAGGAAAAACTAAGCTCAATCCTGGCCTTCTATTTTGCAAAAATCAATCATCACAGCCGTTGGATGAGGCTTGGGGAATTGTGGGATTGCCAAATGGGATTAGGGTTTTAGTGGAGGAGGGGGGAAAGTTTTATCCATGGGGTGATTTGGGTTGCAGGGTAATAGAGTTGGAGTGAACCCGTGATTTGGTCCTGGGTTTTTGGGATTCAAAAATGGCGGGAAAATTTGTTTGGGGAAGACAGGGCACAAGTTTATGGAGTTGGCAAGGTTGGTCCTCCAAAGTGATATGTCACTTTGCATCCATCGTCCTTGTGGTTAAATAACTTTGGGGACTTGGCAAAACAAGTCCCCAAGAGTTATAACATTGATTGCATAACCCGTCCTTGGTGGCTATAAGTCTTAGGACTTGACAGAAATAGCCCTTGGAGTATATCTTTGCAAAAATGGCAGTTTGGCCCTTCTCTTCTTTTCTCCTCTTTTCTTCTTTAAATATAAGTTTAGGGATTTACAATTTCAGTCCCTAAACTTATATTTCTTTGACTTTTGGCCTCGGGGTTGACTTGGATTGACTTTGACTTTGACCAGTTGACTTTTCTGTTGACTTTTTGACTTGATTGACTTTTCGGCTTCGATTTGGCTTTGTCTTTCATAGTCTTTTCCATTCCGAGTCTGGTTTTGTCGTTTTGGCTTTGTTTTTCGTCCTTTTCTTAGATATCCGTTCCTGCACAATACAATTAGCAAAACAAGCGTATATTTGGCATTTTAAGTCCGTTTTTGGTTATTTTAGCTCGTTTTTAAAGGTAAAAGGTATGTGTAATTAAGCACATACCAAAATCCCCCATACTAAGGTATTGCCGTGTCCTCACGCAATGTTATGAAGTAAACATTTACGAAAACTAAGAATCTCAATCCCCCTCGACTAATAACTTTGAAAAGTAGCAAAGTGTTCGTCAAGGGAAACTAAAGAATCAAAAGCTTTGACAAGTCCCGTTTTCACCATTTTTTATTCATACACTAACTATCCCTAATATTTTTGGATTTTCCTTTTTCTTTTCTCGACTTCCTGTTTGACTTCCTTTATTTTATTAACACTGGGATCATAGAATGAGAAACGCCCATAGAATAATCTACGGATGTCCTGACGGATAAATTCATCGTCCCCGATTTTTCACTAGTTCCAAACCAAGCAATTAAACAAGATCATTTGTCAATATAAGTCTAAATGCTAAGCATCCTACACTTATGACTTGTGAACTTTTAACTCCCAACATGAATATATGATTTAAATGTGTGTACTCATTTCAACTCAACCATAGATCAACTTATTTCCATAGTCGTGATTCAAGATGAATCATGACTCAAAGCAACAACTTATTAGGACCTTGTAACTTGATTTTTAAAGAACGAGATTTTAACTGTAGAACTTTTTGCAACATCTTCATCATTATAATCATAAGTTCTTAAAGCTAGGAATGCGTTGCTTAGTTTGAACACCTACCTAGGCCTCGCTCCCTAGTAGGATATCACAACCAACGACCGATGTTCTTAGTTTGAAAACCCACCCCGTTGCTAGCGTAGTGGGAAATCACAACAACACCTTCTTCCTAATATGGGCTAAAGGATAAGGTGTCTTACGTTGAACCTCACCTAGACCTCGCTTCCTGGTGAGATATCACAACACACCAAATCCCTAGAAGTAAAGATGTCTTAGTTTGAACCCCCACCTCGTGGTTAGCGGAGTGGGATATCACGACACATCTTTTACTTGCTCCATATAATCAAATGTATGCTTTATTGGCATAATTTCAATATTCATGCATTTTTGCATTCATACTTCATTCATGCTTCTTTGGCATTTTAACTTTCAAATTATTAAGAACAGAAAAATCTCGCTTTAAAGAATCAAGTTACAAATTTGAAGGCTTTTCAAAAAACAACAAATTAATTTGACTTAGCTGAATTGAATTTAGCACTTATGATAGGTGGGTTAGAAGCTAATGGAAAAAAGCCACAGTTTACTCATAAAAGTTTTGTTCAGCACATAAGACTTATTTAACTCGATCATTTCTTTGTTCTTCACCTTATAAATTCGAAGCAATCGAATTCGTGAAACATTAGTCCCTACAAGCTGTAAGTTGAGGAACTAGCTAGGCTCACACGCCCGATCGAGTCAAAAATTATTCTCCATTCTACCCATTAGGAAAGTCAAAACTGTGACACAACACTTATTTTTATTTAGAAAATTTTAAATTTTTTTTAATTTTTTTTGGTATTTTTGCAAAAATTTGGTGGTAAAAACGGGATTGCGTGATAACAACGACTGCAGGCAAAAATCAAATCGAAGATCCCCCCCATACTAGAACTAAACATCGTCCTCGATGTTTCAAAGGGGTACCTACGTAAATCTAAGGCCGTTTATGAAGTGTGCCAAAAGATAAAACGTTAGTCGATTAGATTTGGATACTGGATTCCCAAATGAAGCTGAGGATGTGAAACTCTTGTGATACTGAAGTACGAGAGTCTTCATATCGGGAAGATCCTGGACATACTATACAAAGCACACAAAACATGGTACAAAACACGGTAATGGACGAATGAATCCTACTCACACAAAACACTATTTATACTACTACTGATAAGCATGGGGTTGCCTCCCACGAAGCGCTTTTTAGGTCCGACGCTTGACCGTCCCCTAAATGTTATGGTCCATGGGAACATCTGGAGATCTGGGATAACCTCGGTTGGTATGTCCCCCTCCAAAGAAGTGTTTATACGATGACCATTCCACTTTAAAGTTGGCCCGGAGTTTTTGAGATAAGTCGACGTGCAAATAAGAAAAACTTGGACAATGGTGAATGGTCCGGACCAACGGGATATTCAATTTGCCTGAACAACTTCAGTCTAAGTTGAAAAGAGAACACGATCACCACGTTGCAAACGCGGTTTTTGATCTAGCATTCGTGTTATCCACTTGGTTTTTCTCTTTATAGATTTAAAGAGTTTTCGTAGGCTTGATCACGAAGTTCATTTAGTTCATTCAGTTGAACTTTCCTGTGATCACCCGCAGTTTGAACATCAAAATTTGTATACTTGAGGGCCCAGTAGGCTTTGTGCATCTAACTCCGATCGGAAGATGGCATGCCTTTCCATACACAAGCTTATATGAGTAACACCCGATGATGTGTATTTGTAAGTTGTCGAAGCCCCATAAAGCATCATCAAGTTATCCGACCAGAGGCACGCTTTTCTCCCACGGTTCTCATCAAAAATACCTTTAAACCATGAATTTACACCTCAACTTTGCCCACCTTATTTGTGGTTGATACGCGGTGGAGAACTGATGATTAACTCCCGTACTTAATCATGACCTTTGTGTAAGAACTGGACATTGCAAAGTGAGTTCCGCGATCAATATGATAGCTCGGGGGCACAAATCGAGAAAAGAAGATTTCAAAATTTTAACAACAACTCGGGCATCATTGGTGGGGAGCGCTTTTGCTTCAACCCATTTCGACAAGTAGTCAACAGCCACGAGTATGTACTTGTTCCCTCTTGAAGACGGGAACGGCCCCATAAAATCAATGCCCCAGATGTCAAAGATTTCGCAAACTTGGATGGAGTTTTGTGGCATCTCATCACGTTGCGTAATTTTTTCTTGACGTTGACAAATGTCACAACGGGTGACAAAGTCATGGGCATACCTTGTAGATGTGGGCCAATAGAATCATGAATCAATACCTTTCTTGCTGTGTAATTGGCACATAAGTGGCCCCTAGATAGTCCACCTTGGCACTTTGAGAAATGTCTAAAGCTTCTGCCCAGAAACACAACGTCTTATCACTTGACAGCACAGATCATTAAACAGGAAGGGATCATCCCAGAGAAATAATGTTGCATCCTTGAAGAATTTATTTTTTGTTGGATGTCCATTCCTTGATAACGAATTTTCCCCGCAGGTAGGTTTTGCAAAATCGGCAAACCATGGGTACATAGATCTTGAAGAGCAATAGAACCAAGAGTTTTTCAAGAGAAATGCATCTTGAATTCTTGTTTTCTCGAGTTTGTCTTGATGAGGAATTTTCAAGTCTGGACAGATGATCGGCGGCGAGATTCTCAGCTCCTTTTTTGTCTCGAACATCAATATCAAATTCTTGGAGCAATAAAAATCCCCGCATGAGTCTATGCCCTATGCAACCTTCTGGCAAAGATATACTTGATGAGCAGAATGTCCAGTTATACCCAATTCTTTTTGACATAACAAGATATATCCGGAAACTTCTCAAAGGCATACACTACTGCAAGTAATCCCTTTTCGGTAGTAGTGAAGTGAGTTTTGGCGCCTCGTTCATAGACTTGCACATAGTTGTATAGGTAGGAAATTGCATGTTTTTTCTTTGCCAGGACTTCCCCCAATTGCGAAGTCGCTAGCATCGCACATCAGTTCGAAGGCAAGTCCCAGTCGGGGCAATTAGATCGTAGCCTCATTCAATTTTTCTTTTGAGTGTATTAAAGAATCGATACAACTCTTCAAGAAGAAAAAATGGAGTCCTCTTTTTCAAGCAAAATGAATCATAGACGGCAATTTCGAGAAGTTCCTGAAGAATCGGTCGGTAAAAACCGGCGTGCCCAAAGAAACACTGACCCCTTTGACAAGTGATTCGGATGAGGAGTTTTTAGCATATTATCTTCGACCTTAGCTTCTATCAACCTCAAGTCCCGACTTAGAAATTTTGTGTCCAGAACAATGCCTTCCTTACCATAAAATGGCTCGTCCCAGTTAAAAGACAAATTGGTATCATCCACACGCTTCAACATCTTTTCGTAAGTGGATAGGCATGTAGAGAAAGAGTCCCAAAGACCGAAAAGTCATCCATAAATACTTCCATCGTTTTTTTCAATCATATCGTGGGAAGATGCATCATACATCTTAGGAACGTACCCGGAGCAATGCATAGCACAAAAAGGCATGCGACGAAAGGCGAAAGTTCCGTATGGGCAAGTAAGGTTGTCTTTTTCCTTTTGAATCGTTTGGTTCAATTGGTATATGAAAAATAACTCGAGAAGCCAACGATAACAAAGTATTTCGTTCCTGCTAGTCCTTTCGAGCATTTGTCCCATAAAAGGCAATGGAAGTGGTCCTTTCGGGTGGCTTCCATTAAGTTTTCTGTAATCAATACATACTCGCCATCCTGTGACCAATCGAGTAGGAATTAGTTCATTCTCATCATTGGTGATGACGGTCATGCCTCCTTTCTTAGGTACACGGTACCTGTGCATACCCAAGTTCTGTCAGAGATGGGGTAAACCAGTCCCAGCGTCAAGGAGTTTTTCAACCTCCATTTTTTTTGATAACGTCGTGGAATTTTGGATTTACCATCTCTGACTTTGCACAGAATGTTCGTAAGTCCTCTTTTCATTAGAAAATTTGGCGATGTAACAAAAATCTCTGGGCTAACACCCCTTTATAATCGGGAGAGTTTCCAAGCGATGGCTCGCTTGTGGGACTTGAGAACCTTGAGAAGAGCTGCCTTTTCCTCATCTTTTAAGTCTTTAGCAATTATGACAGGCAAACTGTCGTCACCTTCTAAAAATGCGTATTCAAGATGGGTGGCCTTCTTGATTCAACCACGGGAGTTCTACAACTGAAATATAAAATAAAGAAAAAAAGAAAAAAAAAAAAAAAAGAAAATTAAAAAAATAAAAAAAAAGAAAAAAAGAAAAAAAAAATATAAAAAAAAATAAATAAAAACAAGAATAAAAAAAAAAAATAAAAAAAAAAAAAAAAAAAAAAAAATAATAATAAAAAAATAAATAAATAAAAAAAAAAAAAAAAAAAAAAAAAAAAAAAAAAAGAAAAAAAAAAAAAAAGATTCAGCGGTTTTAGCTTCACAGATTTGAGTCATTTCTAACTCCAGCAGATATTGTTTTCATGATTTAGAGGGTGGGGTTGGTTCACTGTTCAAAATTGCTTTTAGAAGCAGGATGTCCCCCTCAGGATCCTGATAAGTTGGATCAACTTCAGATGAAGTTGGATCATCTTCTAGAGCAAGAAACGAATCTGCTTCTTCCATTAAAAGAAAATCACTGTCCCCTAACGGTGAGATTGGAGAAGCAGTTAGAAACAATTGGCTCAAAATATGGAGTGGTATTGCCCTCGCGATCACGTTTGAAAATCCTAGGACCACTTGAGAATACTCATCACAAGCCATATCAAATGACGTCGATTTTGTTTACCGACATAATGGTGTAATCAAGCTGTGTAATTTTGAAGTTTAGTCCAGATTGAATGTGATGGCTTTCCATGCCAACACTAAGGTAAACCACCTTCATAAAACATCTATCAAAGCATGACTGTTTTTTCAAGAACATCGCCGAGAAGTAAAGTACCCCGGGGTCTGGTTCAAAATCAACAACTACGAAGTCAGCTGGAAATTGGAACTTTCCCACCATTAGACTTGACGTCTTTAGCAATACCGATTGGTTCAGTGATTTAACGATCTGCGTATGCTCTGGCGTCATGCAAGTTGGGGTTAGTATCGGGAAGTAGCTAGATCTTTCCAGACTGAATATGGCATTAAGATTATGCTTGCAACCAAGATCGCTAATGCGTGCATGTAGTAATTCCCGTAAATTCACATGGATTCAGAATCGTTCCAAGGGTCTCCAAGTTTCGTTGGTAAATAGTAGGATGACGCTGAACAGTTCTCATTCAAAGGATTCTCGCCAATCGTCGCTCAATTTTTCGTTGTTTCCAATAAGGGTTTTTAAAGTCGAAGCAAATTAGCATAGCATCAAGCAACGGGTAAAGCTAATCTCGAAACTTAAATCTCTAAAGATTTCATAGAATTTCTCGATTTGGTCGTTAGCTTTTTCCTTGCGCTTTTCATCATTTCTTCGTGATGGAAATGGAATTGATGCTTTAGGAACTGGAGTAACAACAGGAGCAACATTGGGCTCAGGATTTGGATTACGAGACTGAATTTGAACAACAGGAGGTTGGACGTCTTCGGTGCTTCCGTTATTAGCAGGAGGCATCGTGTCCTTTGTCACCTCAGTGTCATGATTAACTGCTTTCGGTCCTTGGATGGTAACACCACTTCGGGTAGTGATACCTTTTAAATCTTCCTTAGGGTTGGTAATAGTGTTACCAGGAAGAGTTCCAGAACCGGAAGTAGAAGCTGTATTAGCAGTAACAAATTTTGAAAGCATGTCAGTCAAATTTGCCATTTGGGATTGCAGGTTTTGACCTTGGTTTTGCATGTTTCTCAACACTGCATCATTGGCTGTGACATATCTTTCAAAATCTGTTTTTGACACACCGTGTGTCTGAGGAGCAGGTCCTTGATGAGCTACTGGTTGATTAACTACTGGTTGATGAACCGGAGGTCGATAAATCTGACCTTGGTTGAAATTGTTTCCTCTGTTTTGATTGAAGTTATTTCCTCGATTGAAATTGTTTTGACTATTTGCATGAGGATTCTGAATGGGAGGAAAACCAGGAGGTCGAATTTGATTTGAGACCATCGGAGGTCGATAACCAGAATTAGCTTGGTTGAAATTGGCCGCAGCGGCCTGGGACACATACTCTTGGATATTGTCATGGTACATGTTGCTGTTAGTGGCTGGACAGTTTTGATAAGAATGACCTCCCCCACAAGTTACACAACTTTGTTCAACCGCTTTTACGGGGGCGGAAGCTGGGGTTTGGTTCTTTCTATCGAGAATTAATGCCCGAACCATGTCTTTGAGTTCAGCAACATCAGATGAGACTGCTTGGGTGGAAGAGCTTGTACTCATTTTAGCTACAACAGCTTTGTTTCTTGATTGACGTACCTTAGACTTGCTCTCGATGATTTTTAAACATTCTCGAGGCATTTTGTCTAAGAAGTTACCACCGGCAGTAGAGTTCAATGAATCTTGATCAATTGAGTTTAGGGCATTATAGAATGTATCGAGTTGATGCAATTCTGAAAACCATGATGAGGGCATCCCCTTAAAAGATCATTGAAACGATCCCAAGCCTCATAAAACGTCTCATCAAATTTTTGCTGAAATCTCGTGATTTCATTTCTGAGATTTGTCGTTTTAGAGGGAGGGAAGAATTTGTTAATAAATTTCGAAACAAGATCATCCCATGTTTCAATCGACCGAGGGGGTTCTTTTTCTAGCCAAATCCGGGCTGCCCCTTCGAGAGAAAACGGGAAAAGCATAAGTTTAACCGACGTATTTGGTACGTTCGGAATCTTCATCGTAGAAGTGATCTTGTTGAAATAACGGATGTGAGCATGTGGGTCTTCTTTATCATTGCCAAAAAATTGCTTGTTTTGGACAAGATTCAGAAGACCATGCTTGATCTCAAAGTTATTCGCGGTGATTTCAGGAATAACTATCGCATCCTCGTAACCCTCGGTGGGTGCTTCGAGCAATTGCGCCATAGTACGATTATCAGCCATCGTAACTATGGGAGGATTATCAGGTTTCTCAAGATTAGATGATTCAACAGAAGTTTGTCGAACTTGTGGTTGTCGACGTCTACGGGCTTGAGAACGAGTGCGCATGCACAAAATAGAAATACAAAAAATTTCTCTATTTTGTTTTGGATTTTTCATATGATTTATTCACAATTGATTTTAACGGACAATGAGATAAGACAACTTAAACAAAATAATCTACTTACTTCACGGTAGCTCTCAAAAAGATAAACGCACAGGTGAGCGGAGGAGTAGGAATAGCGCGAAGCTTATTTCTCCTTTCGGGTCGTAGTTCCTAGGAACAACCCTCCTTATACCCACTTTATAGTTTGTTTAACTCTTCAAGGTGAGCCGTACGTCGTAAGAGACACAATTGGCAAGTTTTTAAATCTTTTGTTCGAGTTGGGAACCAACAAGTTCACCGGAAGTTATTATGATAATACCTCAGTTGAGAATATTATATTTTGGTATTTTACCAATTTGTGAATTTTATTTATAATTAAAGACAATGTTTTTATATTTTTGGTTTTCTTTTTTTTTAGTTTTTTAAATGATAATTATACTAAAAAGAAAATGAAAATATTTTTGTACTTTTTGGTTTTTTTTTTTATATGATAATATTCACAGATTCAAACACAACTTAGCAAACGCAACGATAATCGGTATCACAGCCTCCCCGGCAACGGCGCCAAAAATTGATTAATAATTTTTAAACCACACCTTTTAATATATATAATATATAATAAAATATAAAATATATATTAAGTATAGTCTAAAAACAAAAATCAATGAAACCGAGAAGTAGTATAGAATGTTCCCGGGTCGTTTATCCCCAACGAGGCTGGACTGGAGAATCGATACAGTCGGAAGATTGGAGTTTGAATGAGAGAAATGATTTGAGAGTGTGGAAAGCTAAGTTAAACAATAACAAACAAAAACGATTAAGTAAAACCTAAAAATTATGAAATTAAGCTGAAAAACGAGAGCACGAATCCCGAACAAGGGGTCCAAAACCTAAAATCTTAAAAATTAACCCTACAAAGAAATTTTTACTTCTAAACTACTCTAGGGGACTAATAACGAAGAATGAAAAAGACTAGACTGAAAACGGAGGTCGTTTGACCCAAAAACGAGTCAAGACAAGAACCGTACCCGAGGCCCGTTCTTTAAAAATCAAAAGTTTGAAAAATTAACCCTACGAAAGTTTTTCTATTTTTCCTACGTAGTATATGACTAAAGAAAATTTTCTAAAAAAGAAAAATATTTTTTTGATAATTTTTATATTTTTTATGAATTTTTAAAACTTATAACGAAATTAAATTATAAAAAATACTAAACTATTTTTAAAAATTCTGAAAAAATTACTAAAATTACTTTATACTAGTATTGTCCTAAGAAAAATAAGAAACCTAAATTTTGGCTTATAAATAAGCCCGAAATAAGCTGGAAACAGCTGTAAACAGCATATGCTTATAAAGCCAAAAACACCCTTAAAAACCCTGGCCCATGTGGATACTAACGAAAAGTCCCAAGGGCGCAGCGGGAAATTGTGTGAGGATTAAAAAGGGGGATGTATCAAGGGTTGAGACCCGGGAAGGCTTAAATGAACTTAAGGGCTTAAACTAGCTAAGTCTTTTGGACACTTGGACACTTAAGCTAAGATCTAAACTGAAAAGCTAAAAGGCATTATCCTTCCCATCCTAAATAAGCACTAAAAAGCTAAATGGTAACAACTAAATAAGCTGAAAGAGCTTATATTGACAGAAACTAAAAGTGAGCTTAAAAGGACTTAAGAGGCTAAGCTGTTGGACAAATAAGCTAAAGGTTGGACTAGCAAACTAAATGAACTAACTAAGTTATCCTAAACAAGCACTAAAAAGCTAAAAACTAAATCTAAATAAGCTTAAAGAGCTTAAATGACAGGAAGCTAAATGGGCTTAAAGGCTAAATTGCTCAAGTCTTTTGGGCTGTCAACACTTAAATAAGCTAAGGAAATGGTAAATAGGCAAAATAACTTAACAAACTATCCTGATAAGCAACTAGGAATCAATTAAGCTCATTAAATAAGCTCAATAAGCCAAGAAAGTGGCTTAATACCACAGCAGTACTAACCTTGGAAGTTAGTACTGTTGGTGTGAAATGGCTTAGAGTCCACTTTTGGCTCAAAAATAAGCTATCTAAAAGGGCTTTTTAAGGACTGACACTAAAGAGGCTTATCAAAGAGCTTATGGGCTCTAAAGAGAAGTCAAAAGCTTGGACTTAAGTTCACTAGAAAGCTAGAAAAGAGGGCTTAAAAGTCACCTCCTAGCACCAGGGGAGAATTGAGCTAAGACAAAGGCTTAATTTGACAGCTTATTTTAAGCTGTCAAATAAGCTCAAATGAAAAAGAAAAGTTGAAACAGATTAATAACACTAGGAAATGGACATGTGCACAAATTTTAAGAAACTAAAACACTTATAAACCTATTGAATTTTGAGAGTGAAAAAGGGCTTTTAGTTTAAACTGACACTTAAAAACTTGGTGGTTTTGACTCAAAGAGTCAAGTGACACAAAGAGGCTTTGTCAGCTTGTTTAACACACAAGTAAGCTTCAATCAAGCCTGAAACTTTGAGGGCCTACTTTAAGAGCTATGGACTCTTAAAATAAGCCAAAAAGTTGGGCTTTAAGTGTGCTTTATTGGCTGAGAAAGATGAGCCTAAAGTTCCCATTTGAACAGGGGGAGCTTTAAGGCAAGCAAAAAGGCTTTTTGACAGCTTTTTTTAAGTGGACTCAATAAGCTTAAAAACACAAAGAAGCTCAATTATATTGAGTGTATAGGCTAACATAGGCTTGTGCACCAATTTTGAGCTTTTAAAAAGCATTTTTACTTGCTTATTTTTGACTGTGAAAAAGCTTTTGGTTTTTTACAAACTGTGATAGAAAAAAGGGCTTGGTGGTTTTGACTTATAAAGTCAAAAGAACCATAGGATCTTGACTAGCCATTTTTAGGACAACACAAAATTTACACCTTTTTGAATGCTTAAACTCAAACACAGTGCTTAAATCAAAAATAAGCCACTTGTGGGTTACTTAAAAACTTCACAGTTTGAACTTAGATTGCAAACCTTAGATAAACTATTTTTACAACTAAATTTTCTAAAAAAAAACAGCTTGAAATGGCTTAATAACTTATGCTTAAAATTGAACCAAGTAAACCAAATAACCCATGCCAAAAACCTTTTTGACACGTTTGGTCTTGCCAACCAAACACCCCTTTACTTAAAAACTGTCAAACCAAAGAGGGATTAAAATACATTTTTAAACTAAAACTTAAAAAACTTTTATCTTACTCCTACTTATTTTGACCTATTCTAAATATTTTAAAAAGAAAAAAGCCTAGCTTATTAAGAAAATAATAAGCTAGTTTCTCAGCTAGCTTTTAACACTATTATGACTGTTTTAAGTTCGTAAACTAAGGACTAGACAATAATTATGCACTAGATTTAAAACAGACTAACTTACAAGCTTAAAACATAATGTGTTAACAAATATTGAAAGCTAAAAGCTAGTGTTTAAAAGTCTAAAAATTAAGCTAATTGGAAAATGAGAATTGGAAACCTTAGATTTTGTTGTTCAGAAACAAGGCCACTCTTCTGATTGGAGTGACCTAAGAAACCTCTTGTCCTAAATGGCTCCTTTGCCTCTAAAACTGAGCATTAAGTCAATAAGCTATTGGAGCTTATTACCTCAAAAATTGCTTCCAAAAATGCACTCACTTGAACTTTTATTGAATTGAATTCAAATTAACACAATTATAAAAGAAAGCTTATAACAAATTTTAAGCTGAATTAGAGCTTATTAAAAAGAATAAGCTCTAATGGCTTATGAGAGCTTATTGAGTAAAATGGACTTAAATTTTTCATTAAAATGAGAATTACCATTGCATAAAAGATATTAACTTAAAAGACACTTCAAACCTATAATAAAAACTTAATTACCACTGAACTAAACTTAATAAAACTGATATGACTTAATGTGTAGCCCATGGGCTTACAAGGCTTTTTTATAGCGAAATAAATCTATGGTCTTCTTTTTCTTTATCTACTTGTGTGCTTGTTTGTACGACACACAAACACTGTGTGTTTTGTTTTGTGAGAGGTTTAAACTCTATCTTGCCCTTCAATCTTTAAAATCAATCTCTAGTCCTACGAATTTGGTTCTTGGGGGTGTGGGATTGCCAAGTTTGTGTGTGTTCTTTAGATGGCTGGGAAAGGTATGTGGATGAGGGAGGAGATGAATATCCATGTGGTGGTGGAAGATTCACAGGGTAAAAGTGGGCTGTAGTAGACCCGTGATTGTAATGTTTGTAAAATTTAAGTCGGCGATGTGTTGAAAAAGGAGTTATTTTTTTATAGGACAGTGTTGAGTGGATGTATGATAGGAGGTCAGTGGTTGAAATTAACGTTGAGACCCATCATAGGTTAACAATACTGTTGTGTTATTGCGATAGTTGGTTATCCCTTAATTTCGCTTCTCTCTGCACTCATGTAAACTATATGAAGCGCGTGCGCACTGTGCTCTCCATTGCACTATATAGTGCTCCTTAAAAGATGTGTAATCTCTTATGAAATTGTTACTTTCTTGAGATAGATACGACCTCTTTGTGTATCTCTCGCTCTCTCATATTTAATGTTTTTGTTAGCGGAGGAATGTGTGTGTGTGAGTCAAATTGCAAGAAGTGGCTCTCAGTTGAGAGAGTGATGAGTGATAGAGAGAGACTACTCTTGTCGCTACTCGCACTTCTCGCTCTCTCTCTCATGAGAGCACCGTTATGTTTTGGTGACAAGTGATGGACGAATGAGATTTTACGCTCGTATTGTTAAGAGACAACGTGAGTATATGTCGCGTAGTTGTATACAGTGTAGGAGGCCACTAGGTGTGTGTGTGTGTGTTGGAGACTCATCGAGAAGATCCTCTAAGTTGAAAAACTCTTCTAGTGTTTTGTACGAGACTCTGTTTTGTTGAGCTTGGGTTGTGTGTAGGTAACTGTGTAATGTGTGCAATAGGCTAGTTGATAGTGATTAAGAGTGTCCTAGATGCGTCATAAGCTTTATGCTCCTACTGAGTACGCTTGGCTCTGCTAATAGCGCTTACAAGTCCGCGATCAAAGTGTCTGATGTGTCCGCGAGGCTGAATGTATCCCTGTCCGCGCGTAGTTTAGACATATCGCGTCGCGCCTCTGGTTAATCGTTCTTGGCACAATACAATTAGCAAAAAACAGCTGTATTTTGGCATTTTAACGTCCGTTTTTGGTTTTATTTTAGCTGTTTTTAAAGGTTAAATGGTATGTGTAATTAAGCACATACCAAAATCCCCTCATACTAGGTATTGCAGTTCCTCACGCATTTGCTATAAAGTATGCTTTTACGAAAACAATGAATCTCAATCCCCCCCTCGACTAATAAACTTTGAAAAGTTAAACAAGTGTTCGTCAAAGGAAAATAATGATTCATAAGCTTCGACATAGTCCCGTTTTCACCAATTTTTATTTCGTTTCACTAACTATCCCCATAATATTTTTTGGATTTTTTCTTATTTCTTTTCTCGACTACATGTTGACTTCCTTTTTTATCAACATTGGGATTTTTTTTTTTTTCATTGAATGAGAAACGCCCATAGAATAATCTAAGGATGTCTGACGCATAAATTCATCGTCCCCGATTTTTCACTTGTTCCAAACCAAAGCATTTAAACAAGATTCATTGGTCATTATAGTCTAAATGCTAAGCACTCATACTTATGACTTGTGAACTTTTTACACTCCCAACATGAGTATTATGTGTATTGTGTTGTACCCATTTCAACTCAACCATAGATCAACTTTATTTTCATAGTGTGATTCAGTTGAATTCAGACATCAAAGCAACAACTTTTTGGACCTTGTAAACTTGTTTTAAAGAACGGAGATTTTAACTGTTGAACTTTTTTGCAAAGTCTTCCATCATTATACTCATAAGTCTTACGTAGGAATGCGGTTGTTTAGTTTGAACACCTACCTAGGCCTCGCTCCCTAGTAGGATAATCAACAAACACAACGACCGATGTTCTTAGTTTGAAAACCCACCCCGTTGCTAGCGTAGTGGGAAATCACAACAACACCTTCTTCCTAATATGGCTAAGGATAAGTGTCTTAGTTTGAACCCTCACCTAGACCTCGCTTCCTGGTGAGATATCACAACACACCAAATCCTTAGAAGTAAAAGATGTCTTAGTTTGAACCCCCACCTCGTGGTTAGCGGAGTGGGATATCACGACACATCTTTTACTTGCTCCATATAATCAAATGTATGCTTCATTGGCAAAATTTCAATATTCATGCATTTTTGCATTCATACTTCATTCATGCTTCTTTGGCATTTTAACTTTCGAATTATTAAGAACAGAAAAATCTCGTTTTAAAGAATCAAGATACAAATTTGAAGCTTTTTCTAAAAACATTGATTGACTTAGTTGAACTGAATTGAGTACGTATGATTAGGTGGATTAGAAGCTAATGGGAGAAAAAGCCACAAGTTACTCATATAAGTTTTTGTTCAGCACATAAACTTATATTTAACTCTATCACTTCTTGTTCTTCACATTATTAAAATTCGAAGCAATCGAATTCGTGAAAGCTTAGCCTACCAGTGGTAAGTTGAGGAACTAGCTAGGGCTCAACACGCCCGATCGAGTCAAAAATTATTCTCATTCTACCCATTAGGAAAGTCAAAACCGTGACAAAACACTTATTTTATTTTTGAAAATTTTTAAATTTTTTCATTTTTTTTTTTTGGTATTTTTGCAAAAATTTGGTGGTAAAACGGGATTACGTGATAACAACCAGCATCTGCAGGCAAAATAAGATCCATGTATCAAATTACCCATAAAGGGGGATTATATATGAAAAGTGTTTTGTTGATTGACTTGTATTAGTTTTGTTGTTAAATACACTTAGTATACTTGCTCGAAGTAAAAATGATGCTTAAAATAAGTGTTATATGTTCGGTATCAAGTTCAGTAAGTTTTACACCTTTCCGCTAAGTCTCTAAATGATTATGTACAAAAAAATGGGGAATCTGTTCAGCAGGTGCCGGCCCCCTTATTGTTTGGGCGGCCCCCTTATCTCCCATCCAGACCCCTGATTAATCAGGGGCCCACCTGTCTATTTCGATAGATTTTTGTAAACTTTGAAAATTCATATAAAATCAACCGTAAGTCCGTAGAAGTCGTGCCACTCGCCATTTTAAAGATAATTAAGTCTACTTTCATATAAGAATACTTCCAAGTATTGAAAATAAACCTAAGTCGGTCAGAAAAACAAAATACTACTTATTGTCCAAAACGTTAACTTTCGTTTTAACGTAAAACTTATATTTTATCTTTTCCTTTCAAGTCGAACATTTCTAGTCGGTAGTAAACTTGGTTAGTTTTTGAAATGGGGGGAAACTAATTCATTTTCAAACAAAATTGAGCTAAGTATACATTGTTGTATCTAATACACAAAACGACGACAAATACTTTTGTGTGTTGTGCTATATGATTGTTTCTTGTGTGTGTGTCTTAATATGTTAGTTAAACTCTTATGCGCTTGTTGCCTTTTGTAGTTAAGCTATGTAGAAATATATGTCTTGTAAGTTGTTCGTTATTAGTACTCATGATAATGCACTAGTAAAACTTATGCTAGATTTCTTGTACTAAGTTGTGAAATTGTTTTTGCATTACATATAGACATAGATCACTCAATTTACAAATGTTATATAAACATCTTGTAAATTTTTTCGAGTATGATAATATACATAGGAATAAGAGTTCAATAACTTGTCAAGTATATTGGAAAATGTGTTAAAACTCGTCACCTAAATATTTTTAATGGTTCAATTTATTTCCAACAACACATTTAAATCTTTTCAAACTTACCTTGTTTGACCTTAGGCTGTGTAAATAAGAGAAAATGGATCATTTTAATACATTAGTATTTAAGTAAAAGAAAATGTATTCATAAACTTTGTATGTGTTTGCATTGATCCAACATACACACACATAATTCTTTTATATAAGCATTCTACAAGATATATGACAATCTTAAAGTAATAAGTTAACTTGTCATTATTCATTAACCTCACACTCACGACTAGTCTTAGGAATAATGGAACATGCTATTAAAATATTTATTTATTTTCTTTTAAATGAGTGTTCGTGAGGGTCAAGAAAGATTTCGAGTATATATCGATTCATTATTCAAATTATGATTGATATCTTTATCGAATCTAATTGACAAGTTTTCGAGTATGAACATGAAATCGGATTCTTATTTGTTTAGTTTCAAGATTATATCAAAATATAACAAAAGATATTATCTTGAATCTACATACTCAATCACACTAGATTGACATGAAAATAATTACATCCTTTTCTAGATGAAAAGAATATGCATCGGATTATAACTCACACTTGTATTGATGATGCCATATTGAGTCTACTTGTCCAATGGTTGTGTTCCAAATATTAGACTAACTTGTTTAATAAAATGCATAAAATACACAATAAAATAGGATTGACGACTTGGATGTTTCGTCCGAAATATTCAAGCAATTTACATTGAAATGCAATTGGTAAATGTGTCATTTTTGAAAAACCAAACATAAGCAAACAAACAACAGATGTAAACTTTGCTCATACAACTTAAAAGCACGACTTAAAGCTTAAATTCACAATAGGCTAAAATCTAAAATAAGAATAATACTATTATTCATTCACCTAGGATAACATGATGTTTGGGAAACATTATGTCTAAAGAATTCATGC
>BQNB010044953.1:0-15920 GCA_026074375.1 Tanacetum coccineum
CCCCTATATTATTGTTTTGTAATCTAGCTCCTTGCTAGTTTTTGTTTCTAATAATATCGCCGTTCCAAAAAAAAAAATATTACTAAAATACACATTTGTCGACAAACTAGCCTAAAATTCGCATAAAATGTGGCCCAAAATCTGACCCAAAGTAATTAAAAAAAACCTAGCCCAAAATTAGCCTGAAATCTGGCCCAAAGTAAAAAAAATACAAAACGGTCCCTCAACTTTTAACTATTTACGATTTTCTTACACAAAAAATACCGTAAAAAATTAACAAAAAAAACACGTCAAGTTTTGATTGTTCACAACTTTTTTACATTCATCGGCCCAAATAAAAAGAT
Source organism: Tanacetum coccineum (assembly GCA_026074375.1). NCBI lineage: Eukaryota > Viridiplantae > Streptophyta > Magnoliopsida > Asterales > Asteraceae > Tanacetum > Tanacetum coccineum. The sequence goes on from BQNB010044953.1 coordinate 345, forward strand.
ATCGAACCGTCCCAAAAAAAGAAAATATTCGGGAAAAAATTAACCCGTCCCAACGCAAAAAAAATATTCCCGAATCGTACAAAAAAAGGAAATATCTGGGGAAAAATTAGCCAAAAAAAAACCCAAAAATAGCCTAAAATCTGGCCCAAAGTAAAAAAAAAATACAAAACGGACCCTCACCTTTTAACTATTTACGATTTTCTTACACAAAAATTCCCGTTAAAAATTTTACAAAACCATCCCAAAAAAAAGAAAATATTTGGGAAAAAATTAGCCCGTCCCAACGCAATTTTTTTTCCTCGAATCATACAAAAAAAGAAAATATTAAAAATTAGCCCCACCATAACGCATCGCCAAAAAAAAACCCCCGAAACGTAAAAAGATTATTCGGGAAAAAATTAGCCCTGCCGCAACGCGCGGGTTCTTTTGCTTGTATAACACATTTGTGGACAAATCCACAGTCGTTTTGACAGTGGGCCACAGTGCTACAGTATCGGGCTCCCATTTTGGGTCAGCCTGATTTTGGGTTTTTTTTTTAAATTTGTATGCACAAAGTAGGAGGAAAAAAATATTACAAAAGTTCCGATTTATTCAGATAAAAAAATACCCGCGAAAACATCTTCGATACCTAATAACTTTAAAATAATCGATATGGTCACAAACGTACAACCTATTATATTAAAAAAAACTCATATAGCAAAAAAAACAACACTTTAAACATGAGGCCCAACACATAAGCTATATAAAAAAAATATTACTAATATACACATTTGTCGACAAACAAGCCTAAAATTCGCATAAAATGTGTCCCAAAATCTGGCCCAAAAAAAGATATCGAACCATCCCAAAAAAAGAAAATATTCGGGAAAAAATTAACCCGTCCCAACGCAAAAATTTCTTAACTTTTACTATTTACGATTTTCTTACAGCAAAAAACCCCAGTAAAAAATTAATAAAAAAAACACGGTCAAGTTTAATTGTACACTGCAAAATTTTTTTTACATTCAGACGGCCATATCGAACGGTCCCAAAAAAAGAAACTAATATTCGTGAAAAAATTAACCCGTCCCAACGCAAATTTTTTTTTCCCGAATCATAAAAAAAAATATCCGGGAAAAAATTAGCAAAAAAAAAACCAAAAAATAGCCTAAAATCTGGCCCAAAGTAAAAAAAAATACAAAACGGACCCTCACCTTTTAACTATTTACTATTTTCTTACACAAAAATTCCCGTAAAAAAATTTACAAAACCGTCCCAAAAAAAGAAAATATTAGCCCGTCCCAACGCTTTTTTTCCCCGAATCATACAAAAAAAGAAAATATTAAAAATTAGCCCCGCATAACGCATCGCAAAAAAAAAACCCCCCGAAACGTAAAAAAAAATTATTCGGGAAAAAATTAGACCCGCCCTCAAACGCGCGGGTTCATTTGCTTGTTATCCTACATTCACCCCCATAATCTTGATACCTTTCACAGTCTCAGCTCCTATGATCATAATCACGAACACGGTATCTTTCTCGGTCACATACTACTTGCTCGGTCTCTTCGTACTTTGCTTCTCTTCTTGCTTACACGACCACGTACATACAAAGGAACAATCCATGCTACTTGCTTTCTTGTGATCACAACACGTGATCAAATTTGTTGGTATCTTTCTGTGAATCTTCGGTCATGTTGAATAACAGTCGTATCAGCTATTAAAGCTTCGTCTAGACACCCGCCGTTCACTGGTTATCTGTTTCGGTCTTCGGTCTAATCTTTCTCAGGTGAGCCTTCGGTCTCTTGTCACCTGTGTCGGTCTAGGATTGGCCGCCAGTCTTCGTTGTAGCTTAACGGTCTTCTCGACGGCGTCGGTTCATGCTTTAATCACCACTGCATGCTTGATCTTAGACTCCATCTTTCACTGTTCGTCCGCCCCTAAGAACACCTCCTGTTACGGGATCCATTTGCTCAAAGTTCTTGCAAAAATTTCTTGCTAAACTTTCAAGTTCCAAAACGGTATTGATTTCTTGCTAAAATACCGGTCATGATCTCGGCCTTGCTTTTTGCTTATCGATTCTTGCTTTCTTACGATTGTTTCTTTCTTGCTACTTGCTACAAACACGAAACTTTCTACTTGCTATGGTTGTCTTACCTGCTACTTGCTACAAACTATGCGACAACCTTCTTGCTTGCTAACTTGTTGATACTTTCTTTCTTTTGACCACCAAGTGATCAAGCTTGCTGCTTGCTTTGTTTCTTGTTTGCTACCATTCGACAAACTGCTGCTTCTCCTTTCTTCTACTCGACCTGATTGCATAGGGATGCAATCGGCCCGCTCTTTCTTGATCCGAACCAGGTATGAGCTCCCCTAGCTCTTGATACCAAATGTTGGAAATCAGCCTTTCTCACCCTCGGTCACACCACAAGAAACACACAACTGAACTAAATATATCGACACTCATGTGATCACAGGTTTTGGGTTTTCTGTGTATTACTCCCTCCGTCCCATATTAAGTGTCCACAATGGTATCTTTGGTTGTCCCATATTAAGTGTCCAATACAATAAAGAGGAATCTTGATTACTAAATCCCATTTTTTACCCTTTGAATATATGGCTTGAAAAAAAACATTAATTTTTTTTCTACTTTTGAGTTTTTTAAAGTATATTTATTAGGGGTATAATTGTCATTTGATTAACTAATAGTTGTAACAATTTATTGCACCTAAAATTTTGTGCTTTTATGTCATGGACACTTAATATGGGACGGAGAGAGTATATTACTATGGAAAACTGATCACATTTACAATAAAATACATGCTACCTATTTATAGACTAACAAACAAATGCACTACTAGCCCACGTCCCCCTTTATTGCCTATTCTAGTGCTATGCAAAAGTTCAACCCCATGACTACCATAATACACGGTCAAACCCACAGACTTGGTAAACCCCACTTCACTTTATTTAAATGCTAAGTGGACCAACCCACTTCTGAGATCCATACCCACTGAACCATGACCCATGTCCCGCTCCATGGACACAACCCATTAAGATTATCCTACACTTGGTACCATGTCACACGACCGTTTTCTTTGTTGATTAATGGTAGCATCAATCACCAACTGACCTTTGTCAGGGTTGAGTTCTTGACTCTCACTGACAGGTTTTGAGTTTAAGTCACAAATTATCCGGGAATTATGATTGTTTCATCAACTAGAGGATGGTCCTCAAGATTTACAGTTTTGGCTAATTCTTGTTTGCGCCTAAACCTAAGGAAGAATTAAGACACCATTCAAATCATGATTTTGTTTTGCTTCTCCCGGTCGTCGAGCCTGATCGACACTACAGATATATAAGAGCCAGAACTGCTAAGGGAATTGTTGGAACTTATGGGTTTTTATTAACAATTATACATTGTATGTGACAAATGAATAAAAACAATATGAGTATAAATGTGTTTCTTAAATTAGATAGTTATGGTGGCCTATGTTTTATAAACATAAAATTTGCATAACTAATTTAAGATATTAAATGAGCATGTACTATATTAATTAATATTATTAATATGTGTATGTTTACCAAATGTATATATGTTAATATTATTAATTTTATATATTGGTCGAAACAGTTGTATTGGTCATAATTGATTGAAACGTCACAATTGATGGAAACGTCATAGTTGACCAAATATAATTGTTTGAAAAGTTGTAATAGATTGAAACGTTACACATGCTCAGAAATATCAAAAAGGGACGTGTTTGACCTTCGGAAACATTATAACTATTAATTGTTTCTAAAGGTGTCCACTTGATTATTTAAAGAGTCATAATTATGGCTATAAATGGCATCCCATTCCAACGTTTTCCATTTATTCAACACATACAAAATTCATAAATTTGATGTTTATGTGAACTTTATTTACGCTGCACAAAGTTTTTTTTTGAGGTCGAATCCTGGGAAGAAATTAGTCACGAATCCCACCAGCGCAAATAGTGGGGGCTAATATTCTTTAAGGACAGCGATTATCACGTCCTCAATTTCGTTCATATTATTAGTAGAAAGTTTGCCATATTCTAACAGGAATTCCATCCGGCGTAAGCATCTGGATTAGATTATCACTTGTGTAACTAAACATGCATATATAAGAATACAACTTCATTATGAAGTTAATTCTTTCCACAAAGCAACGTACTCACAAGTACACGCAACAAAAATTACAACAAGAAGGCAAGAGGTGGATAAGTTGATGCAAAAGTTTGGCCATGGCAATATGACATATATTATACATACATATATTTAGCATTGTACAGTAGAAGCTACAGTGCTTCTACTGTACAATGGTTTGGGCTTGGGCTCCCACTTTGGGCCGACCCATATTTTTTTTTTTTATTTTAATTTTTTTGGTACAAATTTTTTTTTAAAAATTTTTGGCACAAAATAGAGGGAAAAAAATATTACAAAAGTACCGATTCAACTTTAAAATAACCGACATAGTCACAAACGTACAACTTTAAATTGCATTAAACATTGTCATTTTAAAAAAAAAACTCATATAGCAAAAAAAAACAAAGCTTTAAACATGAGGCCCAACACATAAGCCCATATAAAAAAAACTATTAAACATGAGACAAAAAAAAATTCGCAAAAAAAAAAAACAAAAAAAAGTAAAAAATTTTTTACCGCCCCGCAACAACGCGCGGGACATAAACTCATATAAGGAAAAAAAAACAAATTATTAAACATGATACCGAAAAAATAAACTCGCACTATTAAACATGAGACCGAAAAATAAACCTGCAAAAAAAAAACATATAACCAAAAAAGAAACTTTTAAACATGAGGCCCAACACATAAGGCCATATAAGAAAAAAAACAAACTATTAAACATGAGACCGAAAAAATAAACCCGCACAAAATTAAAAAAAAATATAATAATAATAACAATGGCCCGCAACAACGCGCGAAAAATTAACGTCCCGCAGCAACGCGCAGGTAACCCCTGCTTGTTATTTAACATTTGTTAGTTTGAATAAAAGTTCATTCGCCATCAAGTCCAACCATTTTAATTCATTCAATATGACCCATACATAAGTTCCAACAAATAAATGTTAGTTTAAGGATCCAAGGTAACGACAATTCGACAAAGCACTCTTCTATGTTACATGATTGGTTGTTTTAGTGAATTCCTATATGTAAGTTAAGGTGACAAGGGAGTCATGAAACATTATGCATATTAACGTCAATCAAGTTAAAATTAGAAAAGTACATATTACAATAAATAGTAAATAAATTAAAGAATATAAATATAAAAAGAGGTTTATTTTAAAAGGGAAATGATATCATAAAAGCTTTAACTACGGAAAATGTAATAAAAATTTTGATTGCAGAAAAAAAAGGAATTGTTTTCTTACAATTAAAATGAAAAATAAAATATATAAAAAATCCGGGAAAAAGATTTACATTTCTTTTCTTATGAGAAAAAAGTTTTGTTTATCATCTAAAGTAGTCAAGCACATTTTTTTCCTTCTTATTTTCCATTAACCACAAATTTATCAGTACTCGTTGGGTCTAAACTAGTCAAGCACATTTTTTTCCTTCTTATTTTCCATTAACCTCAAATTATCACTACTCGTTGGGTCTGGACGTATAACCAAACTGTTACATAAATCGTAAGTAATAAAAATTAACCTTAAATAAAAGAAAAACACTTAAACAAATTTAGATCAATTAGACAAAAAGTCTGCTTTTAAAACTATCTTAAACACAATTTCTATAATGAAAAATAACCATTAACAATATTGATATATCTAAAACAAAAAGTAACATTACATGTATATAATATTATCAAAAATTAACCTAAAAATAATAAACATAATATTATATAAAAATATATATAATAATAGTATATATATATATTAATATATATATATAATTAACAATATATATATATATGATATAATATATATATATATATATATATATATATATATATGTATATATATGTATATATATGTATATATATATATATATATGTATATATATAGAGAGAGAGAGAGAGTTATGATCAAATGAGAAGTTTTTTCTTAAAAATAAAAGTGAAATAAGTACTATAACCTCATACCGAGAGATGCATCCGACAAAAATTAAGTATTCATCTCTATAATCTTAGATGCATTATAACGCATCAAAAGTGTATTTCTAGCTTGTTAATAGATGCATAAACGTATATTAGATGGCGATTTCCATGATTTCACTTTTTTTGTTCCTCTGCATGTGCCAAAATCATGAAAATCAATTTGCACCATCTACACATCAAATTAACTTTCGAAACTCAAAATGATGCATCTAAATGAATAGAAATGCATCTAATGCAAGTCGTTGCATCTCAAATATGTGATTTTAATCACTTCTCACCACTTCTTATTTTAATTTACTTCTCACTAGATCCCTACTATATATATATATATATATATATATATATATATATATATATATATATATATATATATAATAGAACATAGCAAAAAAATAAATATTTAAAATTGTCATAAATTAAACTAATTAATGAAAATATATAAACTAGGATGAATATAAATATAATATAAACAATATAACAATAATATAAATTAAAAAACAATTAACCTCCAAAACTTTAAATAATATGTATATCACAAAACACTAAATTATAATAATAAAAGTATAAATCATCAGTCATAAATAATTAATAACAATAAAAAATATTAATAACATATAATCATGTATTTAGTTAAACAAAAAAAAACTAAAACACAAGAAAACTGGTGGATGAGAAATAGAACATCCTGCTACTATTGAGGAAACACGTGCTTTTGATGAATCATTATATAATAATTTGGTCATTGAAGTTGAGAAAGTTAACACGGTCAATCACGAAACTAAAGAAGCGGATGTGAAATTGACCGATGAGCTTGCAAGATATAGGGGACGAGAAAAAAGTTTTCAATTCAATCATACATGTTATATATTAGAAGTAAATTTAAACAAAGGTTAGAGGTTTAAGTGTACAATGTGATTAGATTAGGATTATACATAAAACTAGAAATTATTAGCTGCCTGCAAGGGGTATTCCGTATCATTTAAGAAATGTTTTCTACCCCCTCATCCCTAAAATATGAGTATAATGGGATTGCTAGTTATTCCTGTTATTCTTCCTCGTTATAAATAGCTTTATTAAGGATTTAATAAAGATGTTTGTTACGCAGTGTATAACGTTTGCAAATTTGGTCGTTTCCTTTGTAGTCTCTCGTGCTTGCTACTTGTGCTCGATATAACTCGCGATCTAGCATTCCGTGATCGAACTTCGAGTTAGTTGTCGTAATTGTCCAACAAGTAGTATGAGAGCCAGGTTAGTCGTGGTCTTCGAATTTCGAGTGCTAGATCAAGGTTTCGAGTAGTTTGAAGTATCGAGGTTCGGTTTCGGGTTTCGAATCCATTGTTGGAGTAGCGATCGTCGAGAAGGTTTTATTATTTTAAAACCCACGTGAAGGAGATAGAAAAAGTAGCAGGTGACGACAGGTACAATAAGAAGTATTTAGTTTGCATGGATACTAAAGATTGGTTTGCATACGTGAATAAAAAAGTGGCAAGGGTATAAAATATTTGTAGGCTCCTTTATATATAAGAAAAGGGTTAAGTCCATTAATAGGTAACTTACTGACAAAAAAATACACTTTTAGGTAACGTACTTTGTATATTACCATTTAGACCCATCAAACTTATAATGACTTGTTAAAATAGGTAATGTAACCGTTTTGATTGGCCACATCAGCAAGCATAAAAGGCCTACTCATCTTATTTTTCTCCTGAATAGACTTCTATGTCTGAAAAAATTCCAAAAAACAAAGCTAAATCATGTATAGAACTGTGAAAATCATTATGATCTCAAATGAATGCCATGTTACCATTGTGTTATCTTGCTTTTATATAACTCAAATTGTTCGTTTTATGGAGATTTGGACCTCCCAAGTAAACCCTCATTTTGTACCGGAGGATAGGGAAGATTTATGAGAGAGAGACATCTCTTGAGAGTTTAAATCCTTCTGATGTATTTGCGTTACATAAAGCACGAATCGAGTTCTTGTATAGGTGAGGAATGGAGCTCGATATTTTAGGCCCCTAATATTAACAAGTTTTGGTCATAGAATCTGTTAAGTGCATCATAGAACCTACTAATATATGCCTTCCGTAACATGGTGCATTGTGAAATATTAGAGGTGCAGTGTAGGAGGAGGGTGGTGGAGAAGGAGGTGCAATGTAGGAGGAGGGTGGTGGAGGAGGTGCGGTAGAGGAGGAAGGTGGTGGGAGGAGGGGTGGTGGTGGGTTGTGATAAAGAAAGAAAAAAGAAAAAAATATATTTATTTATTTAAAAATGATGACTTGTCGGTTTTGAGCCGGTAACCCTTCCAAAATTTACCCGTTATTGCCTACATTGAACAACATTTAAAAGTTTGATGGGTCTGAATGGTAATATACAAAGTACGTTACCTAAAAGTCTAGTTTTTGGTAAGTAGATTACCTATTAATGGACTTAACGCATAAGAAAAAGGTCAAGGCAAGGTTCTTGTCGTTTTTGAATAAAAGAAAAAACAATTTAAGGGTTACGAGTTTGAGGCATTTACAAACTCACGCTGTCCTTGTTTACTACAAAGGTTTCGTCTTTTGTGTCTTCAAAATTAATTTGAAGGTTGTTGTTGCGCTTTTTTTCTTGTGGTTCAAGTTTCGATTGTGGTTCACTTGGGTTTCAAGTCGACGATCAGGTTTGCTTGTTCGAGATCGAGAGTATAGGGTTCTTCTAATTAATTCGATTTGCAAGAAACCAACGGATATATTACACACGGCTTGTGAGACTTGTCGGTAAAGTTAGTTAAGAAACAACTTGACAAGGTTTTTAGCAAGGTAAAAGAAGAATGACTAGTTCTATAACTAGGTTTGACATCGAGAAATTCGATGGGAAGAATGACTTCGGGTTATGGCAAATAAAGATGCGAAGCTTTAATGGTACAGCACGGATGTGATGCTGCATTAGAGACATTACCCGCGGACATGGAAGCAGGTGAAAATGCTGCTTTGTTGAAGAAGGCATACAATTTACTTATTTTAATGCTTGGGAGATCAGGTGGTTATAAATATAAAAAAACCGGGAAGTTACTAAGGAAACAATCTTCTTGAGCATGGAATTTTAACGAAGTAGACTAGTCTGTATATGGACTAATGTCCTTAGCCAAACAACGTATACTGAATAAAAAAAAAAAATAAAAAAAAAAAAAAAAAAAAAAAAAAAAAAAAAAAATAAAAAAAAAGAAAAAAGAAGAAGTTATACACGTACTATATGAGTCCAGGTATGAAACTGGGTGATCATATAGATGAGTTTAATAAGTTGATACTTCATTTGGCGAATATTGATATCGAGATTGAGGATGAAGATCAGGCACTTATGTTACTTACGTCGTTGGCATCATCTTACAAAAACTTTGTGAAGAAATTGTTGTATAGGAGGGAATCCTTGACAATGAAGGATGTTTTAGCAACTCTAAATTCAAAGGAGTTGAAGAAAAGAACTGAAGGCACAAAGGAAGAAGCTGGTGACGGGTTATATGTAAAGGGAAGGTCAGATCATTCAGGTAAAGCTCATTCTGGTAGAAGTTCGTGGTAAAGTCAAGGGGTAGAACTAGTAAACTCAAGTGCTTCAATATTTCCATACAGATGAGTCATCTGAAGAGAGACTGTCCAATGAAGAAGTCAAGTGGGTTCGTCAAGAAGGGTAAGCGTGATCAGGATTCTGATTCTGATTCTTTTGATGACGAGGGTAACACCTACTTTGGAGAAGCCCTAGTAGCCGGGAATGATGAGATGACTGAATTGGTAATGGATTTAGGTGGGTCTTATCATATGACACTGGTATGTGCTTAATTACACATACCATTTTCCATTAAAACCGGACTTAAACGATCAAAAACGTACCAAAAATATCTTGTATTTGTATGTTTTCATTTATATTGTGCAGGAAACGGATATCCGACAAAAGGACGAAAAATCAAGAAAAAACGGACAAAACCGAGCACGGAATTGGAAAGAGCGGAAAAAGTCAAAGTCAAAAAAAGTCAACCGAAAAGTCAACCCCGACAAAGTCAAGAGTCCAAGAACTAAAGTCTGAAACCGAAGAAATTGCTTAATGGCCCAACGCCGCAACCACCATCCAATTTTTATGGACCCAGGACAGCCCATTAGTGCATTTAAAGAAGACTTATATAAGCCTTTAAGCCAAATGGGCCTTAACCTTAAATTCAGCCCAAGTCATAACATAACCATCCAAAGCCCAAAACACATAACTGTGTTAAGTCTGTTAGCACCACAAGGACCAACCATGCAAACCCACTATACACCCTTAAGGGCCTGTCTTGCCAAATCACAAAAGTTATGTCACCACAAAGGACCACTCTCGCAATAACCTTATACAAGTTGAGGGGCTAGTTTTGCCAAACCACCAAACCCCTACCCTATTTCCCCCAAACTACATATAAAAAACCATTTTTCCCCCGCTCTAAATAAACATAACGTAACCCTATTCATTTCTCTTTCATATCTCTGCTACTAACAAACACAAAACCCTTCCTATTTAAGAATAATGATAATAAACGTATCACACCATCAAACAAAACTATCACCATCTTAACCCCACACCTCACCTCACTTCATAAACAAACAATACACACTGGCAATCCCTTAGAGTCTTATTGGTTATACCAAATCAAGGGCTGTGATTTGTGAGCTTGGTGAACAAGAAATTTCAAGGGTCAGGATGGTGCTTGGTTTCCTCTCACAGCAAAAACACAACAAACACAAGAAAGAGAAGGCAAAGGACTTCATCAGCTTATATAAAAAGAATGAAGACAGAAGAACTAGAAAAACTAGGAGTAGGTAGTTTAGGTTTATTTTATTTTATGTCTTGAATTATGTTTTAAATTATGTCTTTTAAATTTAAGCTATTGTAATCTTTTTAATGAAATCCAAGTTTTAAGGTTTTTTATGAAAAATTGTCCATTTTCTTTTTTGAAACTGCTTAATTGGTTCCAGCTTATTTACGGCTTTTGTGTGCTTAGTTCTGTATCAATTATGCTTAATGTGTTTGTTTTATGCTCACTAGTTCTTATTTGACACTCACCTTAATGTGTTTTAGTTTAAAAGTGCAAAAATCTGTCCTAAGGGAGTGCTTGGGATAAGGGATTTAAATGTGTCAAAATGGGTAAAATATGTCTTTGGTTCTCAAATAATTCTTCATTAGCTCTTATTAAGCCTTAGGTTTAGTTTTCCATGACCAAAGTTAGTTTTGTTGAATTTTAAAGTTTGTTTTGTCATAACCTAAGTCTGCTAGCCTCAAAGATAACTCAAACTGCTTATTTGTGAATTTTCCTCAAAATGTATTTGAGGTGTGATTTTTATGAGCTAATGGAGTTTCTAATGCATCATACTTAATCTGTTTTTGAGTTGTTGTCCTTGGGAAAAACTTTTAAAGTTTCATAGATAAAAATCTGTCCAAGTCTCCTAGAGTCATTTTCATAGTTAATTTCCATTTTCCAAAAGCAATTTTAGGTGAGTTTGATTTTGTTTTAGCTTCTGATTCTCATTGCACAGGCTTATTGTAACATAAGTTACATCTGTTTTCATTGCATGAGTGAAGTTCAAATGAGTTTTAGACTTTAAAAATGGTGTCTGCAACTTGTCTATCAAAAGAAAAAAGCTAAAATTAGTTAAATCTGTCATGTTTTATTGCTATTTTTAGCTTAGTTTTTTTTAAAGTTAAGTTTGTTAATTCTAGCTTATTTGTGATTTCTTAGTATGATGCTTCATCTGTTTAAGCTTATGTTAATATTTAGTTAGCTTTTAGGAGTCTTAAGTATAGGCTGCAAGTTTACCAAAAAGAAGCCAAAATTATGTAAGAAGCCCTTTTCACAAGCCTTTTTTAGGGCTTATTTGATTTTCAAATTCATTTGAATTTGCTGTTTTTAAAAGCCCTTAGGACAATCTTTAAGCTCATATAAGCCTTATGGCCATAAGGTTCTGATTGTATGCTTAAAAATAAGCCCAAAAGTGTCTATTAGGCTGTCTGTTTTCCAGTTTTAGCCTCTTGCTTATTTGCTTTTTTTTGTTTGTCTTTCTGCTTAATTTCTTGCTTATTTTGTACTTAGATTTGCTTACTAGGTATAGTAGCTCGCTTATTTTAGCTTATTTCTCTTTACGCTTGCTTATTGTGTGTTAAAAAGCTTAACAGTTTAGCCATTTAGTTATTTAAGTGTAAAAATCAAGTCTGTCAAGTTTTTAGCTTATTGGTTGTGCTTATTGTTAGTCTCTAATGCTTATTAGGCGTAGCTTAGCAGTTGCTTAAGCTTATTTGTTCCCCTAGTGCTTATTCCAACTCAAAAAGCCAAATAGTTTTTGCCTATTAAGTCACTAAGTTAAAATAAGCCATTCTGTCTGCTTAATGTGCTTATTGCCAGCTTAATGTAGGCTTTTATAAAAAGTTGTTTTTTTAAATGCTTATTTTTATATGTTCTTTAAGTATTTAAAAAGAAAAATGAAAAAAAAATATTTACCAAAAGGGAAGGACACAGGGGTCGAACGCATGACCTTCCCCTTAGATAGCCAGCACCTCACACACGCACACACAAACCAATTACCATAGGGTCCTTTTCAGGTTATTATTTGCAACATTTAATTGTTATACTAATTTCCAGTTTTATGCTGATTAACTTATTAGCTTATTTTCAGCTTATTCTTTTAGCCATTGTTCCAGTTTATATTTTTTATAGATTCTCCATAACTTAAAGTATTTTCTGTATTTTTTCGAGATTTTTAATAAGTAGTTTACTATTTTTAATCATTTAATTTCATTAAAACTGTTTTTAAATCATATTAAATAAAATAAAAGTCAAAAAAATATAATTCTTTTTTTTTAAATTTTCTTTTATCATTTAGGACTTAGGAAAATTAAAATTGCATTCGTAGGGTTAAAATTTCTCAATTTAGTTTTTTTAAAGCACGGGATTTGATCCCGTTAACTTTTTTTTTTGCGTTTTTCTTTAACTGCTTTCGTTTTTAGTTTTCATTTATCTGTTTTTGCATGTTATTAGTAGATTTAGAATCCCAAACCCAAATTTGTGATTATTCAAGCATAATTCCCAAACCGACACCTCGATTTTCCATTCACGCCTCGTCGGGAAACGACCCAGGGGATTTTTGATTTTACTTTGGATAAAAGTAATTTCTTTGAATCTTTTGGAATACTTATACTATAATTGAATTATAATTATTGATTATTATTATATATTTAGAGATTTATATTATAATTATATATAGTAAGAAGTCTTTAAGAGGGGTTTCTTGTATGACTTTAAGGTTGTTGATGGTGGTTCGGTTCAGTTAGGTGATAACAGGACATGCACTATCAAAGGGACAGGAAAAGTAAAGATACAGTCGCATGATGGATCAAGCTTTATACTGGAGGATGTCAGGGATGTTCCAGGGTTAAGAAGATGTTTGATTTCATTGTGTACTCTTAAAAAAGAGGGTTATACTGTGAAGATGCAGATGGGTAGAATCAAGGTGATCAAATGTTATCGGGTTATGATGACTAAAATTAGGAAAAGGAACTGTGTGTATACATTGGAAGCAAAAGTGATGACTTTTGGTGTAAAAAACATAGAGGTTTAAAACAAGTTGGATTAAAGCAACTTGGTCCAGATGTTCAAACAGGAAAAACATGTTTGGTTTGAGGTGGAACTGCAGGGAGATCAAGGGGATCGTGAAGCTGAGGATTTTCGAGTTAGTAACGATGATGTCGCGGTGGCTCAAAGACGATTGGAGGGCAAGTGCCTTTTGGCTTGTCATTATCCTGCACCTTGAGGGACTCATCAATGCGCAGATGACTGCCCAACTCAGCCAGAGTTAACTCTTCCTTCTTATGTTTCAAGGTATGCTTGAAATATTTCCAAGAAGGAGGGAGTTTATCAATGATACAAGAGACCTGAATGGCCTCATCCATGTTCATTTTATGTTGTGTAAATCTATCAAGTATTCCAAGAAGTTCATTGTATTGTTCCATAATTGGTCTTGAATCAGTCATTTTGTAATTGGTGAAATTACTAACAAGGAACTTCTTACTTGATGAATCCTCAGCCATATATTTGACCTCCAAGGAATCTCATAGTTCTTTTCTAGATTCAACAATTTGCTAAATATCAAATAAAGGATCAGACATACCTTTTAGGATTAAACCTCTTCAGACATAGTCATCATTGTCCCACTGGCCCTCTTCCTGAGTTGTCTAAGGTAGCATCATCAGGAATAAGAGTAGTCAGCACATACACCACACTCATGCTGGAGAGCAAGAAATGCATCTTCTTTTGCCATCTTCTAAAGTCTGCCTCTTCAAACTTGTCAAGCTTAGCAAAGTTTGAAGCCATGTGTCTCATAGCAGCAGTAACCATTGATTATTACAAAATAATCTACTTTGATTGTTGGTTGTTGTGCGTCCCAGATCAGGGTTAAGACAATCAATAGCCTAGCTAATTACCAAGATGGTTACCGGATATCAATTGAAGTCGTATAATCACTTTTCAAAGAAGATTATTCGACCATATGCCTGAGTATCACGAATACCTCCTTGAGATAAAACCAAGTGTTGTTCTTGTTTTAGGCACAAATCAAGAACACTGCGTTTCTATGTGTTTAGGTTTTTTGTATATTTTTCCATGCAATTGTGATCCCTATTTATAGGGGAAATACTCAAAACCTAGTCAATGGAATTAATGAGAGATTAATGGTCAATTAATCTCTTCCATAATTATCCTCCATAATTTAGGAATTAATGATTACATGACCAAATTAAATGTGGTCAATTAATACAGTCAAATCTGCCACTTAATTAGGCAAAAGTTGTTACAAATATTTAATGTAGTCAAAGCTGTCACTTAAATGTTTGTAACCACCCATTTATCTAACCACTAAAAGAGTCAGGGAAAATCAGTGACTTGATGGGTGTACACTTCGTACCTCCAAACCCATTTCCAAGTATGATCCGATTCTCACAATTGCACTAAATTTCCAACATATTATATATATATACAATGCTAGACCCGGTCCGACCCAAAATTGCATTTAATGCTACGCCCGCCCGACCTATTAAAACCCATTAAAACCAAGGACTGCTTACTGATTGTGCCGGATTCACACCGTAAATATATATAATATATAACAAAATATAAAATATATAAAGAAGTGTAAAAACCGACAATCAATGATACCGAGAAGTAGTATAGAGCTTTCCCGGGTCGTAAATCCCCAACGAGGCTGGAATGGTAAATTGATACGATCGAAGATTTGAGTTTGAAGGAAGGAATGAGTTTGGGAAGTTGAAAAAGTCAAATTAAAAAATAACGGACTAAAACGTTTAAGAAAAACCTATAAATTATGAAATTAAGCTAGAAAACGAAGGCCCGAATCCCGGACAAAAAGGGGGAAAACCTAAAATCTTTAAAAATAATCCTACGGAAAAATTTT
>BQNB010044953.1:20222-44577 GCA_026074375.1 Tanacetum coccineum
TGGTTCAGGTAGTGGTCTCAGGTGCCAAGATACCATTTTGGGAGATGTGAATGCTCAAACTAGGTTTGAGACTACATCTAAATAGTTGAGTGATCCACCAAGCATAAAAACAGAAAGAGAGCTTGTGAGAAGAATCAATTGATGATAGAAGTCTTTTTTGGAAAGAAATTAAAGTTAGTGCTGGAAACAAAAAACTTAATGTTGTTAGTCTTAGGTTATTGGGTTACTTACTACTGTTAGACATAACATTGTGCTGTCAGTTTAAGTTAATGCTGCTAGGGCAAATTTAGTGCTGCCAGTTCAAGTTAATGCTGCTGAGGGTGATTCTATAAATACTTCGATTCAGGGTTTCATTCGATTCTTTATTCGATTTCAATCATTCAAACACTCTCTAACCATAAATGTTAGCCTCAAAATATTGAGTCGAACAATGGAAGTTTGTTCATTAATTATATTAGGTCTCGGTCATTAATTAATAGATGTTGTAATAGGCTAGACCGGTAAATGGGCTCTTAAATGTAAGCTATCCGATCACGTGTATCGGGCGAAAGCCCAAGTAATCTCGAGCCCGGCCCGTAGAATTACTAAAGGCATGAAAGCCTTTTAGTTTTGATACATATACACCTCACCAAGGAATGTGAGGTGGGGTTGGTCATTTGTAACATTTATTTTTGCAAGTAACTCTCCCAATTTCTATCTCTCTCTACTTTCTCTCTCTTATTTCTCTCTCTACATTTCTTCTCATCATATCCTAGCTTAATTTCTTGTTCATAATATGAAGTGAAGTGATTATTTGGATTTTGACATTTGGTATCAAGAGCCTCGGGTAGATAGTGGTTGTTTTGTGGTTTAATAAGCTTAAACAAAAAAATTTCGTGGCTTATTTTGCTATATAAGCTCACGAATCGAAAAAAAATTTGGCTTATTGGTTTGTTTTGCTTATTTACTTCTCATTTCACTTGTTCTAAACCTTCTTGTGTTTGATTCGTGCTTATAAGATCAAAACTTCGTGGCTTATTTTCATTTTCATGGCTTATTTTTGCTAATAAGCTCACGGTTTCTTGGCTTATTTGGTTCGTGTTCTTGCTACTTAAACTCTCAAGAGCTTCGTCCTTTAAACCTTAACTTTAAACTAGTTGTTTAGTTTTCAAGTTTCGGCTTATTTTGAAGCTTATTTCTAGCTTAAATTTCGAGCTGGCTTATTTGAGTTTTGCTATTCATATTGGTAGTCCCAACCGGTCTAAACAAGAGACATAGATCCACGTTCTTAGCTTAACTAAATTAGGACATTTTGTTGGTTCAAAAGGAAGACAAAAGTGGTCCTCACTGATTAAGACATCAAGCTAAACATGTATGGATAAGCAAAATATGCACGCAAAAATTTCAAGCGAAAATCAAGTTTAGCTCAACCGAAATATTTCAATTTAATGAATACACTGATGGGGATCAGAAGATGAAGAAAGCAACAATAAGAGAAAAGACAACCAGAGATTGAAATCTCATATTATCAAAAACAAATCGTCCCTTTTTCTTTACAAAGACAAAAACTATAAATAATGTTTTGTCTACCACAAACTAAGAAGACATAAAACCCAATTAATACAATTGGCTGTTTATTTATGCTAAAAATAAAAAGAAATCTTCAATCCAAAATCTTGAATGGCTTGTTTAATTTATAGCTAAAAATAAAAAGGAAAATCATCAATCCCAAATCTTGAATAAACCATGCATGCACATCGCTTACGGATTGCACCAGAATGTCAAATGGCTCGCTGGAAGGAAGTCCACCGTGTGTTGCAAGGCTTGGATCCGCATCATCCTCCCCGTCAAGAAAAGGACTCGACCTCGAGTCCAAAACATCAACATCATCATCATCATCCGGAGGAACATATCGAGTTAAATCACCAACATTGAAAGTAGCAGATACATTATAGTATCCGGGTAACTCGATTTTATAGGCATTATCATTAATACGTTTAAGCACTTTAAATGGTCCATCCCCTCGCGGTTGAAGCTTTCTAAAAACATGTACTATTAGTCCCTTGTTTCCGGCCCCCCCAAAACGTTCTTTGCGTAAATGACGCACACGAGATCACCCTCGTTAAAGACAACACGCTTACGATGATGATTCGCCCGTTGTTGATACTGTAAATTTTGCTTAACAATTTATTCACGTACCTGCATATGGAGGTCCTGAATTTGCTTTGCACGTGACTCTCCCTCGCATTATAATGCGTAGGTGTCGGGCAAGGGGAGAATCAAGAGGTGTAAACGGATTGCGGCCATAAACCACAAAGAAAGGACTCTTAGCTGTAGAACCATGATTGGACCGGTTGTAGGCAAATTCGGCTTGAGGTAATACCAAATCCCATTGTTTCGGATTGTCCCCAACAAGGCTACGAAGGAGATTTCCCAAACTACGATTAGTAACTTCAGTCCGATCGTTGGTTTGGGGATGGTGTGAACTACTAAACTATAACCGCGAACCCAAACGCTCCAAACCGTACGCCAAAAGTGCTCACAAACTTGACATCTCTATCGAAAAAAAGTTTTTTATGCTATTGGGAAAAACCATGTAAAACGAACAATCTCGGTGAAAATATAAAATATTCCACGTAGCTTGCTCATACTGTTATGCATGGAACAAAATGAGCCATCTTGGAAAATCGATCGACAACCACCATAATTGAGTCTTTTTGTCGTTGCGTACACAAAGGCCAAACAATATCCTACTGACAGCTCCCATGGCCATTTCGACAGGCAGTGGGTGTAAAGACCCGCGTTAGTATATGTACTTTGGAAGATACATAACCGGCAACGTTTTAACATACCGAAACATCCTTTACCACATTGGGCCAATAAAACCGATCGCGGAGAAGACCCACTGTTTTGTCTCTACCAAAATGTCCTCCTAGTCCTCCTTGGTGATATTCCAAAATAATAGCGTCCCGAATAGAACAACGCGGAACACATAGACGATTGTTCTTAAACAAGAAACCGTCATGCTTTATAAACTTGTGAAAAGGAGGAGCCAACAACCGTTCATGTGGAAGCAAAATCAGGATCACGATATATAAGTGTTAAAACACTCAAAACCATGCAGTTTTTTTTCTTAGAAGCGTAATGGATGTAACAGTAAATGGCGGCGACTTAAGCATCTGTTTCTTCCGTATTTCGAGGACCCCGCTTTGTATCGGATAACAAAAGAAAGTTCTTGTAGCAACTCAACCCATTTGGCGTGGTGCGGCTTAAGTTTGGCTTGGCCTTGAATATACTGCAACGCTTTATGATCGGAAAAAAGAATAAATTCCATTGGTAATAAGTGGTGACGCCAATATTCGAGACACCGAATAATGGCATAGAACTCTTTATCGTAGGTACTATATTTTAACCGTGTTTTCATGAGATTTTGCTAAAAAAAAGCAATGGGGCGCTTCCCTTGGCTAAGGACTCCACCGATACCCAAACCCGACGCATCACATTCAACTTGAAAAACTTCATGAAAATTAGGGAGTGCAAGTACAGGTGCACTATGATACCGTAATTTTTTTTTTGAGATCCATCGACTAGCTTTTGCGCCTCATCAAGTCCCTACAAAAGAATTACCCTTCAAACATTCGGTGATTGGTGCAACAATGGTACTAAAGTTACGAATAAACCGTCGATAAAACGAAGCTAAGCCATGAAAACTACGAACATCATGTAACATCTTCGGGGGAGGCCAGGACATAATAGCATGAACCTTGGTTTCATCCATCTGAATCCCGTCACCCGAAATTAGATATCTAAGAAAGACGACTCATTGCGAGGGAAGTGGCACCTCCATATTGCAAACAAGTGTTTGTCCTTAAGAAAGTATAAACATCAAAAGTGTTGTAGATGTTGTTGAAGGTTCAGAGTAAAGTTAAAATGTCGTCAAAGTAGACCAACATCAAAACAGACCAATGAAGTCACGAAAGATATGAGTTCATGAGTCGCAGATAAATTTCTGGAGCATTCGAAAGACCTAGACGCATCACCATCCATTCGTAAAAGCCAACACGCGTCTTAAAGGCAGTTTTCCATCGTCCTCGGGTCGCAAACGAATTTGATGGTACCCACTAACGGAGACTCAATGTAGTAAAAAATTAGCGCTTGTAATTGGTCAGTAAATCTCGAAACAAAATGGAATAGGGACCGATTCTTAACGGTAATTTTGTTTAACTGCGCGACAATCAATACACTTACGAGATGCACCCCATGGTTCGGAACAAGTTTAGCTGGGACGGCACAAGACTCATACTCTCACGAATTAGCCCTTTGTCGAGGAGATCATAACTGGCGAGTAATCCTCATACTCTTTCGTGTTCATTCGATAAGCGGGTTTATTCGTGATACTCACAACCTGTAGAAAATCGCTACAGTGCTGAATTTCGCGCATAATGGGGAGGCATGCCGGAATGTCACCAGAAAAACACATGAATTCAGTATGTACGGCTCTATCAAATAGAGTGTGGTCCTGATGATGTGTTATGTTCCCGTCACAACTAAGGCGAACAAAATTTTTGGCTTAGTAGCTTTGTAATAATCAAAGAATTCGGATTTGGACAAGAGCATTGCGCTGGTAGAGGAGTCACGACTATCAAGAGGTGCAAGAACAATGTGAATGCCATCTTTTTTAAAACTATAAGTGTTACGGAAACCGTCGTGTTTGGTTCGACGGTCATATTGCCATGGACGCCCCAATAGCAAATGACAAGCGTCTATCGGAATGACTTCACGCCACACTTCATCCGTGTATTTGTTTCCATAAAAGGTGACTAAACACCGCTGGGTTTTTTTTCCCCCCCCCCCCCCCCACACGTACAACATTCCCTTTTTTTAACCACGTCAACTGATACGGTTCGGGATGGTCTTGAACCGATAACCCAAGTTTGTCGACCATCGTTGTTGCTACCATATTATCACAACTACCCCCGTCAATAATAACCGTACATACCTTGCCTTTCGTCGTACATTTAGTGCGAAAGATATTATTTCGTAGCCAAAATTGTCAGCACCACTTTGTCACGGTGCGGACATCTCATTGCACTACCAAGAATACGCCATGGTCCGGTTAAACACTTGTATCGTCATGTTGAGAATCCCCGTCTTCCTCCGTCGGTATCAAATTCACATATTGTATCATCAACAAACGTAACTGATTGCTTGTTTTGGACATTCCCGATCGAAATACCCATCCTTGCATTTTATAACACTATTTACTCGCTGTTTGGTTTACATTTCCCATTGAAGAACCCTCTGATCGCTGCATAGGGGCATTGCGCGGATTTGAACCTGTGGGTGCAGAATTGCGAACGGGTGGTGGAGGGCGGGTTGGTGTTGAACGCTTTATTACCACGTTCTTTTTCACTTTAAGTCAAGGCGAAGCACATCATCAAGGGTCCAAAGTTGTTGTAACTGGACAATATCGGCAATGTCCGGTCACAACGCGCACAAAAACCTTGCAATTACCTGCTCCTCATCTTCGCCTGCTCCGCAACGCATGCGTAACCTATCAAAATCTGCGATAAACTGTTCGACGGAAGAATTGTTTTGCATTAAACTATGATATTCAAAGAATGCATTTTGCCTGTAATTGATGGGTAAGAATTTTGCACGTAAAAGTTTCTTCATCATATCCCATGTTTCCACTTGCGATTTACCTTGTTGACGTTGTTTCTGTTTTACATGATCCCACCACAAAGATGCGTATTTTCGTAGTTTAATAGCAACAACCTTAACCTTGAGATTTTCTGGAATATCTCGAAGGTCGAACACACGTTCCACCGTACTGAATCCAGTCGATAACTCATCCGTGGTTTGTACCCCTAAATTCCAAGAACTCACCTCGAACCCCCAACGAACAAGATGTCACCGCGATTCTGTGAGCGGCTTGAGGTGGAAGACGTCGACAAAAAGGATTCTCCTCTCCCTCAAAACCATCGTCCCAGACGGCGGAGTTTGACTCGGTTTCCTCGTTGCGTTCATCCTCTTGCAATTCTAATTCTCGAATACGTTGTTGTAGTAATCTTATTTAGATTTTTTAATTTTTTTCTTTGTGTTGAGTTGTTTGCTTGACTTAGATGTTTTTTTTAGTCTTATTGAATTGAAGCTTAGGTGTTCTTTGTTTTTAATAAAGAGCCTTTTAACAGTCTGATGGGGATCTTGAAGATGAAGAAAGCAACAATAGAGAGAAAAGAAACCAGAGATAGAAATCTCTATTATCAAAACAAATCGTCTTTTTTCTTTACAAAACAAAAACTATAAATAATGTTTGTCTACCACAAACTAAGGAAAGACATTAAAACCCAATTAATACTAATTGGCTGTTTATTTAGTTGCTAAAAATAAAAAAGGAAATCTTCAATCCAAATCTTGAATGGCTGTTTATTTAGTTGCTAAAAATAAAAAGGAAATCTTCAATCCAAATCTTGAATAACCATGCATGCACATCGCTTACGGATTGGCACCAAGAATGTCAAATGGCTCGCTGTGAAGGAAGCCCACGGTGTTGGTTGCAAGGCTTGGATCCGCATCATCCTCCCCGTCAAGAAAAGGACTCGACCTCGAGTCCACAACATCAACATCATCATCATCCGGAGGAACATATCGAGTTAAATCACCAACATTGAAAGTAGCGGATACATTATAGTGTCCGGGTAACTCGATTTTATAGGCATTATCATTAATACGTTTAATCACTTTAAATGGTTCATCCCCTCGCGGTTGAAGCTTTCCAAAACGTCCCCTCGGAAAACGTTCTTTGTGTAAATGTATCCACACGAGATCACCCTCGTTAAAGACAGCACGCTTACGATGATGATTCGCCCGTTGTTGATACTGTAAATTATGCTTAACAATTTGTTCGCGTACCTGCATATGGAGGTCCTGAATTTGCTTTGCACGTGACTCTCCCTCGGCATTAAAATGCGCAGTGGTCGGGCAAGGGGTGAGATCAAGAGGTGTAAACGGACTGCGGCCATAAACGACAAAGAAAGGACTCTTACCTATAGAACCATGATTGGGCCGGTTGTAGGCAAATTCGGCTTGAGGTAATACCAAATCCCATTGTTTCGGATTGTCCCCAACAAGGCTACGAAGGAGATTTCCCAAACTACGATTAGTAACTTCAGTCTGACCATCGGTTTGGGGATGGTGTGAACTACTAAACTGTAACCGCGAACCCAAACGCTTCCATAACGTACGCCAAAAGTGGCTCACAAACTTGACATCTCTATCGGAAGTTATGCTTTTGGGAATACCATGTAAACGAACAATCTCGTGAAAATATAAACGTGCCACTTGGCTTGCATCATATGTTTTAGCGCATGGAACAAAATGAGCCATCTTGGAAAATCGATCGACAACCACCATAATTGAGTCTTTTTGTCGTTGCGTACGGGGAAGGCCTAAAACAAAATCAATACTGACATCTTCCCATGGTCCATTCGGAACTGGCAGTGGGGTGTAAAGACCCGCGTTAGTGTGATGTGACTTTGCAAGATGACATACCCGACAACGTTCAACATTTCACAAAACATCCTTTACCACATTGGGCCAATAAAACCGATCGCGGATAAGACCCACTATCTTGTCTCTACCAAAATGTCCTCCTAGTCCTCCTTGGTGATATTCCAAAATAATAGCGTCCCGAAGAGAACAACGCGGAACACATAGACGATTGTTCTTAAACAAGAAACCGTCATGCTTTATAAACTCATGAAAAGGAGGAGCCGGACAACCTTTCCATGCGGAAGCAAAATCAGGATCATCGATATATAAGTGTTGAAACACGTCAAAACCATGTACTTGAAGGCGTACGGATGTTAACAGTGAATGGCGGTGAATTAAAGCATCTGTTACCGTATTCGAGGACCCCGCTTTATGTCGGATAACAAAATAAAATTCTGGTAGCAACTCAACCCATTTGGCATGGCACGGCTTAAGTTTGGCTTGGCCTTGAATATACCACAACGCATCATGATTAGAAAAAAGAATAAATTCCGTTGGTAATAAGTAGTGACGCCAATATTCGAGACTCCGAATGATGGCATAGAACTCTTTATCGTAGGTACTATATTTACGCCGTGTTTCATTGAGTTTTTCGCTAAAAAAAGCAATGGGGCGCTTCTCTTGGCTAAGGACTCCACTGATACCCAAACCCGACGCATCACATTCAACTTGAAAAACTTCATGAAAATTAGGGAGTGCAAGTACAGGTGCACTAGTGACATGTATTTTAAGATCATCGAAAGCTTGTTGCGCCTCATCAGTCCATACAAAAGAACTACCCTTCAAACATTCGGTGATTGGTGCAACAATGGTACTAAAGTTATGAATAACCCGTTGATAAAACGAAGTTAAGCCATGAAAACTACGAACATCATGTAACATCTTCGGGGGAGGCCAAGACATAATAGCGTGAACCTTGGCTTCATCCATCCGAATCCCGTCACCCGAAATTAGATATCCAAGAAAGACGACTTCAGTTGCGAGAAAGTGGCACTTCCCATGATTGGCAAACAATTTTTGGTCCTTAAGAACAGTAAAAACATCACGAAGGTGTTGTAGATGTTGTTGAATGTTCAGACTAAAGATTAAAATGTCGTCAAAGTAGACAACAACAAAACGACCAATGAAGTCGCGAAAGAGTTTTTTTTAAAATTGTTCAAAAACTACCATGAAATCTTGAGCATCGAAAGACCAAACGCACCATCCATTCGTATAACCCATCACGCGTCTTAAATGCAGTTTTCCATTCGTCCCCGGGTCGCAAACGAATTTGATGGTACCCACTACAAAGATCAATTTTAGAAAAAAAATTAGCGTCGTGTAATTGGTCGAGTAAATCTTCGAAACATGGAATAGGGAACCGATACTTAACGGTAATTTTGTTAACAACGCGACAACCAATACACATACGATATGTACCTCCATGTTTCGGAACAAGTAAAGCTGGGACGGCATAAGAACTCATACTCTCACGAATAAGGCCCTTGTCGAGTAGTTCAGTTACTTGGCGGTGTAATTCCTCGTACTCTTTCGGGTTTATTCGATAAGATGGTTTATTCGGGATACTCACACCTGGTAGAAAATCGATACAGTGCTGAATTTCGCGCATAAGGGGGAGGCCTGCCGGAATGTTAGCCAGAAAAACATCGTGGAATTCAGTAAGTAGCGGCTGAATCAATGGAGGTGTGTCGCTGATGATGGTGTTCTGTTTCGTCACAACTAAGGCGAACAAAATTTTTGGCTTAGTAGCTTTGTAATAATCAAAGAATTCGAATTTGGATAAGAGCATTGCGCTGGTAGAGGAGTTACGACTATCAAGAGGCGCAAGAACAATGTGAATGCCATCTTTTTTAAACTATAAGTGTTACGGAAACCGTCGTGTTTGGTTCGACGGTCATATTTCCATGGATGCCCCAATAGCAAATGACAAGCGTCCATCGGAATGACATCACACCACACTTCATCCGTGTATTTATTTCCAATAGAAAAGTTGACTAAACATCGTTGGGTCACACGTACAACATTCCCTTTTTTTAACCACGTCAACTGATACGGTTCGGGATGGTCTTGAACCGATAACCCAAGTTTGTCGACCATCGTTGTTGCTACCATATTATCACAACTACCCTCGTCAATAATAACCGTACATACCTTGCCTTTCGTCATACATTTAGTGCGAAAGATATTATTTCGTAGCCAAAGAGTGTCATCACCAGTTTTGTTCACGGTTGCGGACAGGACTCGTAGCACTACCAATGATTCGCCTTGGTCCGGGTAAACAACTTGTTCGTCTTGTGGTGTAACCCAGTCTTCCCCGTCGGTATCAAATTCACATGTTGTATCATCAACATACGTAACGAATTACTTGTTTGGACATTCTCGAGCATAATGACCCAATCCTTGAAATTTATAACACCGTTTACTCGTTGTTTGGTTTACATTTCCCATTGAAGAATCCTCTGATCGATGCATAGGGGCATTGCGCGGATTGGAACCTGTGGGTGTAGAATTGCGAACGGGTGGTGGAGGGCGGGTTGGTGTTGAACGAGTTTTATTACCAAGTTGTTTTTCCACTTTAAGTGCAAAGCGGAAGACATCATCAAGGGTCCAAAATTGTTGTAACTAGACAATATCGGCAATGTTCGGTCGCAACGCGTCCAAAAACCTTGCAATTACCTGCTTTTCATCTTCGTCTGCTCCGCAACGCATGCGTAACCTATCAAAATCTGCGATAAACTGTTCGACGGAAGAATTGTTTTGCATTAAACTATGATATTCAAAGAATGCGTTTTGCCTATAATTGATGGGTAAGAATTTTGCACGTAAAAGTTTCTTCATCTTATCCCATGTTTCCACTCGTGATTTACCTTGTTGACGTCGTTTCTGTTTTACGTTATCCCACCACAAGGATGCGTATTTTCATAGTTTAATAGCAACAACCTTAACCTTGAGATTATCTAGAATATCTCAAAGGTCGAACACACGTTCCACCATACTGATCCAGTCGATGAACTCATCCAGTTGTGTTGTACCCGTAAATTCCGGAATCTCAACTCGAACCCCCAACAAACGAAGGATGTCACCGCGATTCTGTGAGTGGGCTTGAGGTGGCGGACGTCGACAAAAATGATTCTCCTCTTCGTCAAAACCATCGTCCCAGACGGCGGAGTTTGACTCGGTTTCCTCGTTGCGTTCATCCTCTTGCAATTCTATTTCTCGAATCCGTTGTTGTAGTCTTTCTATTTCTTCGATGTCTCGTGGGTCACGATTTACAACCTGTTCAGCAGGGTCGCCACCCTGGCGGGTGTTTCGTGGTCGTCCTCTGCCTGGCATGATTGGCTTAACCCTGGCTCTGATACCACTTGATAGGGATCTTGAAGATGAAGAAAGAAACAATAGAGAGAAAAGAAACCAGACATAGAAATCTCAATTATTATCAAAACAAATCATCCATTTTCTTTACAAAACAAAAACTATAAATAATGTTTGTCTACCACAAACTAAGGAAAGACATTAAAACCCAATTAATACTAATTGGCTGTTTATTTAGTTGCTAAAAATAAAAAGGAAATCTTCAATCCAAATCTTGAATGGCTGTTTATTTAGTTGCTAAAAATAAAAAGGAAATCTTCAATCCAAATCTTGAATAACCATGCATGCACATCGCTTACGGATTGGCACCAAGAATGTTAAATGGCTCGCTGTGACGGAAGCCCACGGTGTTGGTTGCAAGGCTTGGATCCGCATCAGTACCTTTACCACCTCCAACTCAAGAAAATAGATCAATGGACATCACTCTCACTCTTTCACTAATCACTCCACTTGACATTCAATTCAATACTCCATCACCTTCAATACCCTCACCTCCTCTCTTTGGTCATCCTATTTCTTTGAATCTACTTGAAGCACATGGAGCAACATGCTTGTGTTGCATCTACAACCGTAGACTTATCCTTGGCTTAAGTGAAGAACTTTAATATGTGTTCTCCTATATCCAACACATGCTCTCACAACCACTACCGCCATCACTTTCTCTAAACTAAACACGCTCTCCGTTTAGTCACTAATGTCTCAAATAATTTTCAACCAAACCTTTTGCAAGCAAGTCCTATGGAATTCTAAGAATACTAGGACCTTTGTAGTTAAATTTTATGTATTAGTATGCTTCAAGCATATTATTTCAATTTGATGTATGCATGATTTTGTCTTATACACAATTTTTATGTTTAATGAATGATCTTTAGTCTTATGATTTTAAGAATGCACTTGCTTGTATTTAAATTTTTAGTTGGTTGAATGACTCATATCTATAAATGTTGAGTCTAGTTGGTATATATATTTGTGATTATTGGTTTACACGAATTCCTTTGTTAGTGCAAATATTACGATATTTAATCTATACGATCTCTTTATGTTTTAGTGATGACAAACATGTAACTTGTAATACATAACGTAAAGTACGCAAGTTACTCGTAATCACAAATCATCAATGCATACATGCATCAACAACACTCGATGTCTCAAGTCTGCATCAACACCGACATTTGTTTGCACCCGACGTAAATCACATAAGGTATGTACAAACAAATTAAACTTGTAGGATGATCAAAGAATTTTTTTTTCTTAACCATTACATTTCTACAAAAGTATTTTTCACAAAAATAAATAAACACAAAATAATTTTTAATAAAAGAAATGTTTTATTTAAATATAAAATTTAAACTCTAGTTTTCCCCCAAAATAGAAGTTTCTATACCAGATACAACATTTCCCACAAAAAAACAAAAAATAAAGCGTAGTCTAGTGACGGCCCCCTTATAGGGTCGGCGGCCCCTAATATATCTGGGCCGCCGGGACCGCCGTTGCCAGACTGTCAGCTTTCAGCTCCTATAAATAGTGGGTCATCTCCAACTGATTTCATAACCCTTTTGCACTAATTTCTCTCAGTTCTTTCTCTCTCTAGATCTCACTAAATCTCTCTAAATCTTTGATCATTTAACTTGTTTAATCTTGTTTAAATGTGATCAAATCTTCTATCCTTTCCTCCTTTCCTCAAGTACAAGAGAAGAACTTCGGCCATCTTTAATATCCGAAGTTATGTAGTCTAGTTTAGTTCATTTTTAACATTTGTTACATATAGATCGAGTCCATATCTTTCATTCTTGTATAGTTGTGTAGATCCGGATAGTGTATAAATCCGAAAGTGTTGATGGTGTGTTGGTTAGTATTTTAGGCCTTAAAATACATTGGTGAAGTGGTAGATTGGTTTAAGCTAAGATTAGGACTTGACATTTAGCTTAGTGTCGGAAAATAATGTAAGCGATGTGGTTTATGTGTTTAGGCCATAAAACACAAGGTTTGTTATGTTGGACCATAAAATATAACGGGTTTGGTTGTACCCGAATAAGGACTCGACATCTAGCTTAGTGTTAGAAAATAATGTAAGCATTGGTATAAGGTTTTCTCCGCAGAAAGGAAGCTTGTTGATTAGTGAAGTAACTCTCGAGTTGGATACTCGAGGAGTAGAGTAGGGCGAAAAGGAGCTTCATGACTGAACCACTATAAATCATCATGTCGGTTTGCAATTCCTTTTACCTTTCTCTTTACTTATGTATTTACATTTATCGCTTTACTTTTACACTTGCATTGTGCTTATGATTGTGTGAATTGTTATGTATGTTGTGTTAGTCATGGTTGTGTAGCTCTTTGTAGTAAACATTGCGAGTGTGGATATATTAGTAGAATATGCGCTAATTATTCTAAATTCATTATCGACACTTCTAATATTGCGTCAAACTTGATTAGTGATTTGATACAAATAATGTAGTCTGAAAACCTCTTTTGGAGGCGCTCCCTTTAAATAGGGCGACCCCCTGATGTACTGGGCGGCCCCCATATATTTATGGGACCATCGACAAAGAGTGATATAAAAATTGATACAAAAGATTTAAAGTTTTTAAAAGGAAACGTATTCACCCCCCCCTCTACGGTTTCCACAGGCTTGTTCGGTATATGAAGAGAAAGGAGGCCACAATTCTAAGACTTGTACACAATTATTTCCTACATCAAAGAAAGCAAAGAAACAAGATCTACCAAATAGAGATAAATAGAGCTAGTTTAAGAGAATCTACATGCCGTAAATGAAATCTTTTTCAAGTCATTTTTTAGAAATAAAACAATGATTTGATTGTAAAGAAAGAAAATTATATGTTACAACTTCAATGTAAATCTATCTAAGTTATAGTATCTTTATTTAGTTGAATATTTTTTAGTACATTATTGTGTTAAATCTACTGCATCAGTTTTGTTGTACAATGCAATGCAATATAATTTTTAACTATAATGCAGTATAAAAATACATTATGATGCAGTAACTTTTTCACTGAGATGCACTAACTTTTTTAAGTGTAATTCACTCAAACAATAAAATTTTAACTTAGATGTACTAATTTTTGTTTTTCAAGTGAGATGTACTAACTTTTTTAACTGTAATGCGTTAACAAAATACATTGTGATGCAGTAACTTTTTTAACTTATATGTACTAATTTTTTATAACATTGTGATGCAGTAAATTTATCACATTCTGATGCAGTAGATTTGTACACTGTTATGCAGTTGTAGATAACATTCTAATGCAGTAGATTTATACCTTGTGATGCAGTAGATTTATAACATTGAATTTTACAAAACATAGAAAAAAGAATTATAGTGTTATTGTTTAGTGCATCATGATGTAGTAAAACAACAATGTGATGCAGTGGATTTATACATTGTAATGCAATAGTTTTCTATATATTGTGATGCAGTAGAATAATATTGTGATGCAGTAGATTTATACATTGTGATATAGTAAATTTATAACATTGTGATACAATATATTTGTACATTGTTATACATCAGTAGATAAAATTCTAATGCCATAGATTTATACATTGTGATGCAGTCGATTTGTACATTGTTATGCAACAGTAGATAACATTCTAATGCAATAGATTTATACATTATGATGCAGTAAATTTATAACATTGTGATGCAGTAGATTTGTACATTGTTATGCATGAGTAGATAACATTCTAATGCAATATATTTATACATTTGATGCAGTAAATTTATAACATTGTGATGCAGTAGATTTGTACATTGTTATGCAGCTGTAGATAACATTCTAATGCAGTAGATTTATACCTTGTGATGCAGTAGATTTATAACATTGAAATTTAGAAAACATAGAAAAAAGGATTACGGTGTTATTGTTTAGTGCATCATGATGTAGTAAAACAACAATGTGATGTAGTAGATTTGTACATTGTGATGTAATAGTTTTATATATATTATGATGAAGTAGAATAATATTAAATAAATATTCAATTTTTTTTCTTTTCTTTTACCAATAATAAACTGATCAATTGTAATGAAAGAAATGTGTATCATACAGTTTTAATGTAAGATTATCTTAGTCACAATATCCTTTGTGTTAATTTTGTTTAGTGAATCATAGTTTCAAATTTACTGCATCAGTGTTTTATAAAAAAGTATAGCATACAGTTCATCAATGCAACATTATCTTAGTTTTATGAAATTTCATTACTGCTATATGCTACTGCATCAAAGTGTTATTCTTAGTGCATCACGATATTTGTTTATTCTTAACTGCTATATGTTAGTGCAACACAAAGTCACTTCCAGTGCATCACAGTATGTTGTGTTAGTGTATTACAACATTTGTTATTGGTGCATCATAATGTCATTTCCACTGCATCACATCTTTTGTTTTACTACATTTTATTTATTCATTAGTGCATCACTATTTATGGCATCATATTATTAATCATTTGATTCAGTTGTTATAATCCAAACATTTCTTATATTTAAATTAAGTAAGATGTACTAATTTTTTTATCTATAATGCATTAACAAAATACATTGTGATGCACTAACTATATTAATTGTGATGCATTAACTTTTTTAATTTTAATGCACAGTAACTTTTTAATTAAGATGTACTAACTTTTTAAGTACTAAACATGGACAGATCACTTAAAGAAAAAGTACTTAGTTTCCAACAGACATAAAAGTAAAATTACTTATCAAACATTGATCATTTAGTTACTTACAATAACTAGAAGACTTTAAACATCCAAAAGAAAAATACCTAAATACAAAATATTTGAGATTAGAAGTGTTCATAAGCAAAGTATGAGACTAAAAGTGTTCATAGGCAAAGTACTGAGGGTATTGATCATTAAATTAAGTTTAATACAGTTGTCGATTACCTTTTGATACAAATCTTGATCCATTTTGACAACGTTATCTGTAAGAATTTTGGAAGTCTTTGTTTTCTTCTTTGCATATTCTTCTGCTTCTTTCAATACCTTTACCCTTTTACATCCTCAATATCATTATCAATGTTGTCGATGGTCTTCATATTGAAGCAGACTGGATAGTATTGATATGACGTCTTTGAGAACTTCATCAAAGGAAAGAAAACCCTTCAGAGATATTAAGCGTACCAAAATTATTGAAATTGATAATTAAACTGGCATGTAATATAGTATAAATGTAATGCACTAGAAATAAAATTGTAATGCAGTAAAAAACTATAAATACATTACAAATAATTTTTCTATTGCATTATAGTTATATTCTAATGCATTACTGTTCATTTTCTAGTACATTACTCTATGATGCAATTGAATATAAACTAGCACGTAATAGAGTATAAGAGTAATGCATTAACAATATGCTGTAAGTAATTATAAAATTGGAATTAATGTTACCTTAAACTGCCTTATTCACTCATTAGGGTGTTGTATGTTGGCCAGCTTTGACTGTCCATAGGCTTATATGGAGCTGTAACTGAGCCGTTGAACAAATAATATAAGTTAAAGATACGCATGAAATGATGCATGCACCCATGCTATGATGATGTGAAAATATGCAACGAACATCAGGTGTGTACCTTGATTCGTGGTTTATTTTGTCAAAGTTAATTCCTTTGTTGTATGTAAATCACTTGAAGTCTTCTTCATCATCACAAGTAAAATATTCATCAAAAGAAAATGACCTGACAAAAGACGGCACCTTTATATCTATCTGTTTCTAAATTCAAGCAACCCATTTTGACCAGCGTCAAAATAACCCAATCTGGCCCGTTACTAAATCCAACCCGACCCATCAAACTTGTCTACATACCTATATGGTTCATGGCAAACTGTAGTTTAATTTTGTCTTTTGAATGCGTGAACGGTGGAGCCATGACCCCTACATTGTTACTTTTGACAGCATAAACGACTAATATTACTTGTTATTATATTGTTAACATAAATAAATAAAGGCTGATGCTTATAAACAATATATGGCAAAGAAGCTTACATGAGAATGCTTAAAAGAAGGTCTGATGAGCAATAATGGGCTACAAAATTTCTTACAAATGCAAGAGAGCCGAGATCTAACTCCATTACATCAACTTTCGCAGTAGGTGTCTCACTAAGTATATTCTCTATAAAATTTGTGCTAGCTTTTGTATTTCTTACTGCCATAACCACATGCACACCGTGCAAGGCAAGAACTCATGTTGTTTCAGTGTCGATACCACTTGAAGCTCCTAATACAAATAAATACCATCTGACTAAATAACGTTATCGAATAAACTCAAATGAAACATGAAGTTGCATTCCCTTGAGGTCAAATGAAGAAACTTTGGTCTTGTTAAATGCTTAAATAGATATCATTTTTTCTCTTTTTATCAATGTCTATCTAAATTTCCTATAAGCTCTTAACTCTAAAGTTAAAATTTTTAGTTTGACCATAAAACATGTGTCCTATGTTAAGTATCTAGCTAGAAATACATTCTCATATCAGATCATGATCAAGAAAACAAATTAATGAAACTAAACCATATCTCTTAGTACCTAAAAATAACAGAAAAAGGTCAAACAGTTAAAGGAAAAAGATAAAATGATCAAGATCAAACCAGTAACAATAGCAGCGAGACCAGATCCATTGATTCCTTAAGTAACATCTTTAGCTGTTGATTTATTTCCAAACATTGATTCTCCTTTCTTTCTAAATATCTACATTTTTTTAATAATCTTTTTTATTCTGCACTAGCAACAAGTTAATGTATGAAACAAACCACACATTATTTTATTTAATAAATTCATATGAAACAAACCATCATTCATCTTCACGTTATTGACTCTAATGGGGTGTTTGGAATTTTCCCAAAAAACCACTACGTATATATGAATAACCATAATTAGATACTTAGTTCTTATAGGTTTGGTTGTGCATTTGTCTTCGAAGATGTAATAATTAATCAACTGATTGATCGTTTCTACAAATTCTAATTATTTAGTAAATGTAATACATTTTATGACAAAAAAAGACTTTCTTGTGACAACAGTATACACTTCCTAATAAATGGGGTGAAATGGTTTAGAATTCATTTAAGAGAAGCCCTAACTCAGTGATTTACCTTTTGATAATAAGTTTTTTTAGCTCCTATAAAACAGATTATCTAGCATTTAACAGTGAGAACAAACCATTGTAATCGCAAAGCGCAATAATCAGTTGCAAACAACAAATCCGAACACCTCTAAATAAGAATAAGAGACTAGTGACATGCATACCATGTCATTTTTATTATCACAACACTCGGAGGCTGATGTGTTGTTGTGTAGGTGTTATTTTATGTATCAAGTTTTACTATTTATTTTATGCCGACTATACCTAAAAACAACACTTTAACGGGCAGTATACCCGGTCAATTATAGTTTCATTGGTAAGTAGGGTGTCGATCAATTAGAGCGAGAGCGTTAATTCCTAATTCTATCAGTATTTTAGTTATCTAAGTTAAACCTAAAACTAATGCAAAAAGGGGGGTTTCAGCCTGAGAGACTGGCACGGTTTTGTATATCTAACCTAAGGTTTTGATGACAAGTAAAGCAATAAACACACAAGAAGACAGGATAAATTGATAGAGTAGATAGTAAAGAAACCTAATGTAAGCGAAAACGTAATCAACCATGAATTATCCGATTAATAAAACGCTGGTTTGTTTAATTCCTGCAATGATTGTTTATCTCGTGGGTGTATCATTCCTAGAATTAGGCGTGAGGGGGGTACATATCCTTAAGACTAGAAATTGCTAAATACTGTACAATTAGACGCATCCGCATAATTAGAGAATCTTTATGTTGATTATAATCTATCTTAGGATCTAAGTAATGGTGCTCTTACTAAACCCTAGCTCATTGAGACTTTACCCACTTACTGCTTAACGGCTCTTTATATACTAGTAGTCCACTGTCCGAGTCCTTACCAATGGAATAAGAATGTACTCGTTGATACCAAGGTCACCTTATGGCTCAACTAAGCTCACTAATCTAAAGGCAAAGATAGGTCAATATTTGTGATCCAATTATTCTAGATATATAAGTTGCAATATGGAGAGCTATCCCAGACTCTTAGCCTACGCCCAAACAACACAGAAGTTGCAGCGCATTAAATATGTAGGACTAGACCCAGTTGAATGATAGGTCGCATAGTTAAGCACGTAAACGAATATAAATTGATAAATATAAACAACAATCAACGATAAATTAAGCAATCAAGATAAACAAACCAAACATTAGATCTTCATAAACATGGCTGATACCTAAAGGTATCAGCCGATAGTCATTGTAAAAATACACACGGTTTGATATATGAACGATTAAAGTAAAGAAACCTCGATCAAACACGTATTTGGTTGCACGATGATTACAAGAGTTTTCTTATGATCTTGAGGCTCTTTTTTGACCTTCTATGCTCTTCTGATCGTTTCTTGGTCGATTTGGTGGTTTAGGGATTTACTTGCATGCATAAAACTGAGTTTTGGGTCGTCTATATGTATTGGTCTGATGTCAGTATCGATACGGCGTATTGGGAAGTTCAATACGGCGTATTAGGTTACTTGGCGTGTGCTCCACAAACAAAATATTCTAGAATTTTCTTGAGCTGATATGGATACGGCGTATCAAACCTCCTGGATACAGCGTATTGGACCTATTGGGTATAGTGTACCGGACCTATTGGGTATGGCATATTGGGCTACTATGGTACGGCGTATTGGCTCATTGGGTACGGCTTATTGGCTCTTTGGGTACAGTGTTTTGTACATCTTGGATATGGCGTATCGAGCTTCTTGGGTACGGCGTATCGAGCTTCTTGGGTACGGAGTATTGGCTGAAAGTGTACTTTTCTTAATATTTGACCAAAGTATAATATACGACGTATATACTGATGTGGATACGGCGTATTCTTCAAAGTCATGCAATGGTCTCGAGTTCTTCAAAGTCTTTAGATACGGCGTATGCTTCTAGAATGATACAGCATTTTGATGTCAGAATCAATGACTCTCTCAAACTCTTCATTTATGCTTCAAAACACATCCTTTACTTTCTCTTTTGCCAAATGCTTGGTATTTACTGCAAATCTCAAATATAAACGATTAAGTAACAATTCTTTGCAATAACTATACAAAATGAGTTATTTACATGGGATAAATGATGCTATAAAATAGACGTTATTTGTTGTCATCAAATATCCCCCCCTTGAATCCTACTTGTCCTCAAGTAGCCTTTAGAAGTTTATAAAAATGTATCCCTAAGGATATTTTCCGTTAAAGCATTTATTCGATCTATTACAAGTACACAACCAAACACCTCACGAAATAGGAAGATGAAAACACTTAAATCACTCAACTAAACTATGTGGTAACATGTAACTAATTTGCTCAATTGCTCGGTCGTGACAAGTATTCTATCATAAGCTTGGCAAGGATACACATCTCCACCACTAAAGCCAAAGAGTAACAAGTTTATAAGGGTAAATATGGGTTATTTTTATGGAAAGGCATACGGTTGATTACTCTAACCAATCTTTCATCGATCTCAATGTTCCAGTAGGGTGACAAAGACCACACATACACATCCAAATCCACGGGATAGACACATGTGACTGCTCATTCCCATCTTGAAAAAGCTAAAGAATAGGACTAGTAGAGTAATATAGGGTAAGAACCTTCTAACTTTCACCAAAAGTCATAAACCAACGAGGTAGCTGAGACATGTATACACACTAGAATCCACGGGATAGACACACACGCTTAATCACATCCACGTTCGAGTAAAACCAGCGGCTAATCATTAGGTGAGAGGGAAGTAAATTATTGTTAAATAAAATCAAGAAACAAATAGATTAAGACTAAGATACAAGTTGCTAAACACTTATTTCCCCGACCGTTATTATGACAAAGACACAACTATTTACAACGTCTTGATCATAGATAAAAAAACAACAACCTAAGTTGGCGTTCCCATAATGGTCAACTTCCCAATCATCCTAAAACTTTACATACTCTACAAGGTAAGTGGCGATATCTTCCACTTTGTACAATACTCTACATCGTTGATTTTCTTTGACGTATCAACGAATAATCGATCCTTCATATAGTTCCTTCGGTAGTTCTTGAAACGATTATCATCAAACTTTCTCACTCTTTTTGTATTTTTCTCATTTTTTAATTTTTTTAATATTATACCTCAAATCTCGGTGTAGTTTCACCGTCTTCACGATCATAATAATTCTGGATAATTCCTTCGGTAGTTTCTTTGTTCTTCGGATTCACCATTTATTGTAAAAGTAGTAAAATTACATGAGCTTTGACTACTTAATACACATTACCATTTGCAATGTTCAAATTTCCAACCGCACCAAAGATAGAAAATGACACAAGACTCGGGAAATACAAACTTTACACTTTAAGCAACTAGCAACTATAAATTAAACTTAATCTAACAGGTTAGGTTAAGGTGTAAGGGTGTAATAAAATAAATAATTGGTATAAATTCCTAAAGATTGGCTCTATGGGTTATTCTAGTAGATCATCACTCTAAAAATGAGAGTGGAAGGGTTTAACGGGAGGTTAACTAACCGGTGTAGTTAGTTAATAAACAACATGTATAGGCAATTTAGGTGTAATCCTAAAATTTACCAATTTAAACAAGTTACTCCAATTAAATCCATAATACTCATTATTGTGGTCTCGAACAGATATACCAAGCCAAGTTCTAAAGTCTACAACATCACCGGCACACTCATATTTCGTGGAATTTGGGTAAACATTTGGAAACGAAAAGGTTAAATCCTTACAATATCTATCAAGGGTTATTGTGTGCGGGTTATGTATGAAGTAATTTCATAAAAGTATGCTTGAAAAATTTTAAATTTGAGCATAATTTAAGCTTTTTTATTGTGAAAATTTAGGACAAGTAAACATTCTAATTCCATCCCCCACTTGAATTATACAACGTCCTCGTTGTATGTATAAAACATTAAATACGGGAATTTAAAAAGAATTAGAATGAGAAACTCCCTTGAGATTTGCTCGGTAGATTCTCCAATTTGAATTTATTGAGCAAGATTCTGTGTTGAACAGCCGTCTTGAAGTTTTCAAGACTCCAACACTTCAGGATTTCCAGATTTGTAAATTCTCCACCAATATTTGTCGATATTTCTTTCTTGAGGTCCTGTGTAAATTCTCAGAAAACAAATGCAATTATATCTCTGTGTATTCGTTTGGTTAGACTCAAAATAAATACCTAAAACTGTACAAGAAGTCGATACGCCGTATACATTCCTCGGGATATACCGTATTGATACCTGTATACGCCGTATTCATTTAATGAATACGTCGTATAGACTGTGCTGAAAATAAAGACTAGATAACATCCAGATAGTCAATACGCCGTATCTATGGGGTTTGGATACGCCGTATAGACAATATGGGAAGACAAACTCGATAAAAATTCAAAATACATTCTGAGTTGTCTCCCGGCAAGCACTTTTGTTTACAGAAAAGTCTTTAAGTTAGACTTGCCCCAATTTAATCCCATCCTTATAAAACAATTTGGGGTCGAACGGGATGCCGAATGGCACATATAAATTATTGATTAGGAAAATGAATGACATCCCTTTGTTAAGATGATTCCAAGTCATGTTATTAAAATTTAATTCCTTGATAAAAGTTTTAGTTTTGAAAAGTTTATTAGATGTATCATGACTTGTTTCCAAAAGCTTATTTGACTCATGTGCATAGGCACCAACATCGACATTTATTACATTAGATAATAGTTTGACAGATAAATCCCCCGAAGAGTGTTCAATATCGATTTTATCATCATTATTGTCCTTATCCGTTTTTGAATCATCGGGATAAATTACGTTAAAAGAAAATAGATCATTAAAGTATAAAACATTTTTTTCCTCTTCATCACATTCAGACAATGATGCTTCATCTTTCAAATTAAATTCATCGATATGTTGAGTGTTTAAAATCGGTTTAGTTAATAAATCTGATTTAGACGTTTGAGCATCATTATAAACAATGGCTGGAAATTCATTCTCAAAATCTTTAAAGAAGTCTAAATCATCAAAATAACTAACCGTAGGCTCGAGTGATGGAAACAAAGGCATATTGACTTTTTCATTATCATTTTTCGAATCCGTTTTCAAATCATTGGTAGAAATATTTTATAAGAAAACGAGTTTATGTCAAATACTACCGTGTAATTGGTATGTGCTTAATTACACATACCCTTTTCCAATAAAAACGGGCTTAAATGACTAAAAACGTACCAAAAATACATTGTATTTGTTTGTTTTGCATTTGCATTGTGCAGGAAACGGATATCACATAAAAGGACGGAAAAACAAAGCCAAAAATGACAAAACCGAGCACGGAATGGAAAAGACAAAGTCAAATCGAAGCCAAAGTCAAATCGAAGCCAAAGTCAAATCGAAACCAAAGTCAGTCAAAGTCAAAAGTCAACCAAGTGGAGAAAATACAACTTGAGGGACTAAAATTGCCAAACCTCGAGTTGTATTACAAGAATAGAAAGACAAGGGCTGAGATGGGAAATTTGGTGAAGTATAACTTGAGGGGCCAAAGCTGCCAACTTACCCAAAACCATTTTTTCCCACCCAACAAAACCCAAGAACCAATCACGGGGTCTCTTCTCCCCTTTTACCCTGCAACCTCTACAACCCCTTGGGTAAAACATCTCCCCCACCTCCACTATCACCACCTCCCCATATATAATTTCCAAGTTGGCAATCCCACCACTTTCTAAGCTTTTCGATGGTTGTGATTGACTCAAAAGAAGCACAAAAGAAATTGAAGGCTAGAATTTGTTTCAGAATTACCTCACACAACAAGCACACTTGGGTTTTTGTCTCTACAAAGAAACACAGAAGAAAGCACAGCTGGAAGACCCAAGGAGGAAGTTTTTAGTATATATAGGGCCATTGTAACCCAAGACAGGGGATCGATTTCTTAGTTAAATTTTAGCTTATTTTTATGCAATTTTATTTTTCTAAGTCTTGTAACTTTAATTTTCGTCTTAATGCAAATTTGGAGTTTTTAAGTCAATTCTTGAATCTTTGTATTTCCTTTGTTAAAAGTATTACTTAATATGTTTTAAGTCTTATAAAATCATATAAGTCATTTGTTTTAACTCAAATACTAAGAATTTAAGCAAAGTCACAAAAAAAAACCCCACACTCAAATATACCACAGCTTATGGATGATAAGCCAGTTTTGGATGGGCTTATGGACTCTTACTAGCTTGTTTTATAGAAGCTAGAGCTTGTAAACTCTTTGTTTAACCCCGTTTTGAGCAAGGGTGTTGTAAGTCTCTCTTTTTCTTATTTTTCTTATTTACTGTAGAACTGCTTATTAAGTGCTTATTTGTTACCTATATTTGCTTATTTATGCTT
>BQNB010044954.1:8089-44576 GCA_026074375.1 Tanacetum coccineum
ATTCGGATATTATACAAGTAAACCTTCGATTTAATAAATATGGATATTTATTAATAAACGTTTATACGTATACGAGGACATGTGAAATCGTATTCATTCTCAAGAGCCATCAAACAATTTCAAATGCATTAAACATAGTTACAGATCTAGGTATAGTACTTGATTGAAGGTGAGAGGTTGTGTGTTTTTGTTTATAGGAAATCTGCTGCAATGGTTTTGTTGGAAGGGTTTATATAGGTTATAGATGTGTGGTTAAAATTACTTTTTATCATATAATACATAATATAATTTCTCTATCTAACATGAAAACAAATTCAAATCCAAATCCGAATCCTAATCCTAAACCTATATACAAACCAAACGACCCTTATGAATGAATTAACAAACAAAAAGCTGCTTAATTTTATGTCATTAACTCAAGAAGCCATATCATTAGCAACACTCCTAATACAAAAATGCAGTGTCACAAACACCCTTTTAAAAGCCCGCCAAATCCATGCTCGAATCATCACAGCCACACCCCCAATCCGAAAATCACCATACTTAAACAACAATCTCATATCCATGTACTCGCGTTGCGGGTCACTTTTATATGCACACCATGTGTTTGACGAAATGCCTCAGAGAACCATTGTTTCCTACAATGCCCTTATCGCTGCTTATTCTCGGAGTCCCGAAAATGCTTATACAGCGTTTAAGTTGTTGGCGCGGTTGAATGTAGAAGGGTTTGTGCCTAATGGGTCGAGTTTTACTAGCTTAGTTCAAGCCGCGAGTAGTTGTGGAGATTTGGTGTTAGGGTCTGCGTTGCACGCGCAGATTGTGAAATGTGAGTTTGTGAGTGATACATTAGTGCAGACTTCTCTTCTTGGGATGTATTCGGATTGTGGTGATTTGGAGAGTGCTAAGAAGGTTTTTGGTTGTATGGTTTGTAAAGATGCTACGGCGTGGAATTCTATTATTGTTGGGCATATGAAAAATGAGAAGGTTATGGAAGGAGTTTGTTTATATGGAGAAATGGTGAAGGCTGGAGCTTTGCCTACTCAGTTCACGTATTCGATGGTGTTGAATGCGTGTAGCAAGTTGCAGCATTGTGATATTGGGCAACTCACTCATGCGCAAGTAATTGTGTCTGGAATACCAACTGATTTGCCTATGCAAAATGCGTTGCTAAACATGTATTCCAGTTGTGGGGATACCCAAATGGCGGCGAGAGTTTTTAAAGATATTAGAAATCCGGATTTAGTGTCGTGGAACTCGATGCTAGCTGGGATATCCGGAAAAGGAGATGGGGAAAAGACTTTGGAAATGTTTAATCACCTAGGTAGAGTTTCTTTAGTTAAGCCTGATGATTATACATTTACGATAATTCTATCTGCAACACGAGGACTGTCATTT
Source organism: Tanacetum coccineum (assembly GCA_026074375.1). Taxonomy (NCBI): domain Eukaryota; kingdom Viridiplantae; phylum Streptophyta; class Magnoliopsida; order Asterales; family Asteraceae; genus Tanacetum; species Tanacetum coccineum. The sequence continues at coordinate 9,485 of BQNB010044954.1, forward strand.
CATAGTTATGGAAAGCCACTCCATGGTCAAGTTATTAAAGCCGGATTTGACATCAATGTGTTTGTGGGAAGCACATTGGTATCTATGTATTTTGACAATGAAGATAGTGAATCTGCTCAAAAGCTTATAAGTTTAATGCCTGTTAAGGATATTGTTGTCTGGACGGAAATGATCACTGGTTATGCTCGAATAGGCGATGGGGAGAATGCTATCAAGTGCTTTTATGAAATGTCACAGGAGCACAAGCTTGATAGCTTTGCACTCAGTATTGCCTTAAGCGCATGTGCAGATCTTGCTGCTCAAAATCAAGGAGAGATGATTCATTCTCAAGCTGTTAAATTAGGTTATGAGTCAGTGATGACCGTTTGTGGAAGCCTGGTTGATATGTACGCCAAAGTCGGGGACTTAACATCCGCTGAGTTAGTTCTTGAACAAATAAGAACCCCTGATTTGAAATGCTGGAATTCGATACTAGGAGGGTATGGTCACCATGGGAAAGCAGGGGAAGCGTTTAGAATCATGGAGGAAATTGTGAAACGAGGATTAATCCCTGATGAAATAACATATCTTTCTATGCTTGCAGCATGTAACCATTGTGGTTTAGTCGATAAAGGGAAGTTGTTATGGAGTTCTATGAAGCAAAACGGTTTAATTCCTGGAGCTAAACATTATTCCTGCTTGATTAATTTGTTAAGTCGAGCAGGACTACTCGAAGAAGCAGAGGCAATGATCATGGATTTGGATTTTAATCATGTGCAATCCAATCTTGAACTCTGGCGAACATTATTAAGCTCATGTATTGATAGACGGAACATTAACGTAGGTAGTCGTGTAGCTGACAGGATTATGAACATAGGTGAAGAAGATAGTGCAGCATATGTACTGGTAACGAGTCTTTATGCGTTAATGGGTCGGAGGGATGATGTGGCAAATATGAGGAGGAAAATAAGAGAACTAGTGGGTGAGAAAGATCCAGGTTTAAGTTGGATTGAGTTATTGAACGGTACACATGTTTTTTCTTCTGGGGATCAGTCTCACCCACAGGTTGATGATATGCAAGTTGAACTGATGTTGTTGCAAAAAAATTTGGTGACACCAGAAGAGGACAGTGTTCAGTCATATGCTTAGAAACTGGAATCTAAGCTAGGGATTTCATGAGTCGCACAGTATTTGAAAAGAACGAGACAACTTTTCAAGAGATTTGTGAAATAGTATAAACATGGTAAAGATGTGAGAAAACACCAGAAATTTAAACACACAACTTTTGTCCGATATGTGACAGGGATCAATCATCTGCTCATAGAAGAGTCTCAGCACAATGTGTGCCTCACATGGACGAAAAGGTATCGTTTGGGCCCCAATTGTTGGCGACAAATTCCACCAATTAAGGCTTCGGTAAATATAGTTACAAACTTGCAACTTCTCAGTTTTCGCTATAACTACCTAATGTCTCTATACATATCTCATTTTATAACCATAAAAAAGCCTATTAATGCATATTTTTTGTCTCTGATATGTTATTTGTAACTTGTCCTTCCATGTTGTTCTAACAATCTTATGCTAGCTTGTCCAAAAAGTAGTTTCTTGATCATTTTCGTTCCAGAAACTTAGGTGTCCGCGTTATGCTGTTCCTTTAAGGTTGGGTGCCTAAACTTTGTAAAAGAATTACTCTATATCACAAGGATCAACAGTTTTAATGAACCTAAATTCATAATGTCAATACAGTTGTTTGTTTTTTAGCCTCTGATCTTCCTCAGAGTTTAAGATCTTAAAACTTCCAAGGCAGATTAAATGTTAAAGCTGTTTCAAATCAGTGTTTGAACTATTTTTTAGTTTTATTTGTGGAGTATCAACCCAAACACTTAAAAGTTTTTATTTTTTAAATACCATAAATGAATAAAATAAAATAAAAGTAGGCAAATACCAAGCACTTAAAAGACTAGTTTAACCGATAAACCATTAAATAAGCTCAAAACAAAATCAAAACTACTCATATGCAGTATCAAAACTGAATAAAAAGATTAGTAAAATATGCAGAGCCAATAAAAATGCAAAACACCCATATTTAACAAAATCAATACATTTATCCACAGAGTTAACCACTAAGCAAAGATAACATTAAATGCTAAAATCAGTTAAACATTTCATTAACCTTTTCCACTAACCAAACCATAAACATCATTCAGTCTTAAATGGTAACCAAACCCAAAAAGTGTCTCTTAACTTCTGATATACTAAAATCGTAAATAAATATATCCAAATGCAAGTTAATAACATATCCTAGATACTACTAATCCTAACTACTGTTTTATTTATCTTCTGCTTCTGTCTTCTTGGCATAACTCGGTGTCGAAATCGCAAGCCCAGACATCACAAAATGATCTTCTGTCTTTGCAGCGAACCGATAATCGGAGTCGAAAGCGCAGTCAGGATCACAAAAACGTTCCCGCCACTCGCATACTGCACCTCCACCGTCACACCACCAATGACCCCGTCCACCACGCCACAAAAAGGCCAAACACCATGCTCAAAGCCACCAAGCCCAAAAAATGACATAAACCCATTTCCATCTAAAGGCACCATGACATTTCCAGCAGCAGCTACCGGCGGTGGTGGCACCAAGCTCCGGTTCTATCCGAGAAGAGGAAGATAGTTGTATAGGTAACATATAACGTGATGAGGGTATGTAAGTTTTCGTCTGTTTAGAGTTTTTTACGGTAACCACCTCCAAACAGGGATGTCACGGAGAGCGCCACCATGAGTCCAGTATCTTCGACAAGATTTGCAAAAGTGACGAGGTTGTGAAGTGTTGTAGTTGTTGTAGTAACAGAATTTTGTGTTGGGTGACTGGCAACGTGGACATGGACGTTGTTCGGTTTCTGCGTGTGGTGGTAGGAGTTGGCTTTTTGTTGTGGCGCTGAAAGTTGATGTTTCTTGGTGGTGGTTGGTGGTGGTGGTGGTAGTTGTGGCTATGGTGGTGGTAGTGGGTGAATGTGGTGGTGACTGCATTTTGAAATGTGTTTTTTTTTGTTGCGGAGTAGTGGTGGGTTTTGTATGGGGGTTTATGAGTGGTGGGGTTTTGTATTTATGCGCTATCAAAAATGTTTTCTTTTCATAGTTTTGCTTTTTTGTTTTTATGTGTAGTGGGACAAATATATTTGTAAAGGGTCATCTTATTGCTACCCTCTGCCATCGATACATGCTCGCTGTATTGACTAGGGGTGTTCAGTGTTTGGTTTGACACCGAACAAATAGAAAAATAAACCTGACCGAAACCGAATAAAATCAAACCGTAAATTTAATTGGTGTGTAGTCTGGTATGAAATCGAACCGAAGTATTTAATTGGTGTTTGGTTTGGTTATGGTTTGATAAAAATAAAACCAAATCAAACCGAAAAAACCGAATATCTCTATACACATAAAAAAAGTTAATTGTATATATACAAGTTTTCTATCGTTAGCAATCCTAGTTTTTTACAATATCTTTTAAGCTAATCACTCCTCAACTCAAGCATTGAGATGTTAATCCTGAGAGAGAAATACTGAACAAGGTTTACATATAGCTTCTTATTAAATTACATTATTGAGCAAGAGTGGAAGTTTGGCAACCTGATTGGGATGCTTTAGAGATATTATAATATTCAAGCTAATAAGGCTTCTAAAGACTTTTGTCGAAGAAAATTTATCTTATTTCGTTTTCATTTATTTTCGTTAATTTCTGAAACCTTTTTGTTTTTTTTAACTTGTTTGTTGATTTACTTAAGCACTTTGTGAGACATTTTGATTTGTTAATTCTATTCGAAAATTGTAGGTTTTTATTTATAACTCCTAAATTACATTTTGGGGAAAAGTTTTTAATTTTTTTTAATTGAGTTGAATTTGGTTTTTTTGGTTTTAACCGAAACCAAGCCGAATTCTAATTTGGTTTATGGTTTGGTTTTATCCTTTCTATAATTTGTTTGGTTTGGTTTTGGTTTTGAAAAATTTCAAACCGAGGAACCCGAACCATACAACCCACAAACCCTAAAACCGAACCAATGAACACATAAAACTTTATAACTTTTGTTCTGCATTTTTTTCCGGCAGTTTTACCCATTTTATTAACAGGATAAGACAACTTTCTGCTCCGTATTTTTCATGTTTGACTGATTTTAACTTATCAAACCTTATATTTTTCGTTCCGTTTTTTTTCCAGAGTTTTATAATACAAACAAAATTAAAAAAAAATTTAAAAAAATAAAAAAATTTAGAAAATATATTAGCAACACTTTTAGGGGGTTTAATAACCAACCCCATTTGTAACATGTAAAAGCCATTTCCATTGTTTTCAAAGTGGTCTTTTATTCCTACATGTTGAGTATGCTAGAGAAACTTGTTTATTTCACTTGTTTAAGCCATCAAAAGAGTAGTTTAGTGGTGAGACATTTAATATTACGAATTTTAGAGTTTAGATTTGACGCAGAATGAAAGCGTGCTATAAACCCTAACTAGGGTTCAAGACGAATCATAAAGGGATAAAAGACTAAAAGTCATGAATTTTATTGATAACTGAATAATGAATGACTAAACAATAATCCCAATCCCTATATTTATAGGAGAACTAAACTTGGGGAAAAAGTCTAGAATAACAAAAATATGAAAACCAAATAAAAGTCAATAAACAAAATATGAAAACCATATTTTGTTATTAATATTAAAATTCTCCATCTTTAAAGTTACTTATTTTTGAAAACCATATATTCCTCCGCTAGCTCTTGAATCATGTCCTCATCATTCTCCATCTCTTTAGAAGAACTCGTCCTCGAGTGCTTGCCCTCATTCACGTCCTCAGAGTGAAATTCATATATATTTGACACATTGAACGTCTTCAAAATACTCATAGTATTTGGCAAGTCTACCACATAAGCATTATCATTAATCTTTCAAAGTATTTTGTACGGGCCATATTTCTTTAATAGTAACTCCATAAGTAATATTTTCATGATCATATCATTACTCCGCCCCGCAAAAACGCCTTGTCCTCAAGGTGTTCCTTTAATATCTTGAGCCACATGATACCGAGATCCCATGTTTTTCTTTGCGCACAAACCATTTCTTGTTTTATCCAAACATTCATACAAATCTGCCCAATACAAATCACGTACCCCCACTTTAACATCTCAATGTGTTATGATATGGCTTACTTTCGTCTGCCGAATGTTGTCCATTAAGATCATTAGAGAAGTCTTCCATAATAATGTTTGGACCTGATCCTATCATCATAAGAGGCTCATCTTCTACCGCCATAATTGGTCCGATAATATCAGCTTCCTCCCTAGTTAAAACAATCGAAAAATCCTCCAAATTACTACCATTGTCTCCACTTATTTCAGTTATGGCAGGTTGTGTTGGAAACTTTACATTTTTCTCATCAGAACATGGCACCACTAGGTGTTGTTCTTCTGGTCTTGATCTATCATCACAATCTTCAGTGACAAAGATCTGTGATTTAGGATTTGAGGGTAACGTGCCCACAACAACAAACACAGAATCGACTCCCCGTTGAGTGCGGGGAAGCCCAAGCATAAAATTCATCGACATATCGACCCAAGGACTCTCAGGTACGGGCAAGGGCATATAAAGACTTGTATTTTGTACGTTACCCTTTCCTTCTTGATACACGACACATCTCTTCACGAAAGCTCCAACATCCCTTTTTAATTGAGGCCAAGAAAATCGACTTTCTACACTCGCAATGGTCTTATCTCGGCCTAGAGCACTCAATCCTTTCACATGTATCTCCTTAACCAGTTGACTCTTAAGGGAAGTCTTAGGAATACACAAATGATAACCTTTAAACAAATATTCGTCAAGTAAAAGAAATTCACCCCAATGTTGCTTGGTTTCGAGCTCCATCCAAATGTTACCAAAATCTTCATCAATTGCATACAACTCCTTAATTGAATCGAAACCCAAAACCTCGCTACTAATGGACACTAATAAAGTGGTCTTTCTACTCAAATCAATTTGGTGTTGAATATTCCTCAATGGTGGCAAAGCGTCTAGTGTATCATGATATGTGTGAAAATACATATCCGTTTTATATAAAAAAAAATGACCCATAAAAGACAAAATTGTGTTTAAAATGCTTGTATATTGCTTGTTTTGTCTTTGTGATTGTGTAGGTATGGATAATGCAAATATCACAAGAAAACGGTCAAAACCGGACAAACACGGACACGGGAACGGATAGAGTGTACAAGAGCCGGGAGAATGCTTTCAAGGTCAACCAAAGTCAACCATTGGTCAACTACAAGAAAACAAAAACCCTTAAATTACCCAAATCAACCCCTTGAAATAAACCAAATTGCAAAAATGGTCCCTAAGCCCTAACGGTGTTAACTCTTTAATATATAAAGAGTTAACACTCGTTATCTTCTTTATAATAACCCAAAAACAAACCCAAGCCCAAATCCAATATCCCAAGCCCAAAGTCAACGAGTAAAAAGGCTGGGTCAAAAGAAATCAAACGCATCCTTATAAGTAAAAAAAGGGGCGCGAAATGTTGTTGTTACTGTTTATCTTCTTTTTCATTTTACCACGAGCTCAAAACAAAGGGTTAATTACAATTGGCAGCGTGGCTCTCTAATTCAAGAAATAAGGAATGACATGGCAGAGTTTGACGTCATCCAAGGTCCTCATTGGTTGAAACCCAAAAGGTCTGACACGCGGGCATGGAAAGAAACACACGGGGAAATAGATTTTTACACTAAAGTGAGTGTAAACGAAGTACAATAAGCCTGACATATGGAATGCCACGTTGGCAATCCGTGTGCTCACTCAATTAATCCAACGGACAAGAGTTGAGATCTAATGATTGGCTTGAATGAAGGGACGAGATCAAGAGAACGTCTAACAAACTTGAGGACCTAGAAGCATCCTCTGAAGGTTATAAATACAAGCTCACGCCTCACACACATCATCTTCTTTTCCTATTTTCTTTTTAGTTTTTAGTAGCGTAAGTAATTTTTTATTTAAATGTAATTTGCTATTAAGCTTTTGTAATTTCAATTTCAAAGTTTTGTAACTCAGTTATTAGTTAATGAAATCAAAGTTTACTTTTACATAATCTGTTTTTTTTTACTTAAAAGCTTTTAAAATTCCAACTGCTTTTTGCTAACTGTTTCAAAAGCTCTTCATAAGCTCTCATTAGCTCTTTGAGTCTCTAAGCTCAAATTGAGCTTAACTAATCATTAATCTATTCAAACCTTTAAAATCAGTTTAAACCTATGCCTAATTCGGATCTAAGTTTCTTGGATGATAAGCTTAACCTGGAAGAGCTTATGGGACTTAACTAGCTTATCCTTGTGATAAGCTAGAGCTTGTAGAAAGCTCACTTGAGCATATTAAGCCTTTGTTTAGCTAAGGCCTTTGTAAGTTTTCAATATCCTTTACTGTCTATAATTTCTTAATTTAGAATTGCTTAATTTGCTTATTTGCTAGCTTATTTGAGCTAAATTGTGTCTTATTATGCTTATTGAACATGTTTGATCATCTGTTTTCAGCATTTGTAGTGTAGATTTTAGTTTTTCATATTTTGTCTTACAAATCATTAAAAATCCAAAAATATTTAGCATAATGAGTAGCTATTAGATTCTAGCTTATTTGATTGTTAGTATAAGCTCGTAAGGTTTGTTTTTAGCTGTTTGTTATCTGGTATTGAACTTTTGTTCACTAAATCTCTTTTTCATAAGCTTAAATGGATCTTAATGATTTTAAAGGAGTGTTTGGCATAACAGTACTAACCACAAGTTAGTACTGTTAGTATGGGTTAAGGTCATTGGTACTTATTTTATAAGCTGAGTTTAGTAATTTTAGTCAAGTAAATTTGGATTTTAAGGTTTATATTTCAAGAATTAAGATTATAGGATTGATATATTGAGGATGTGGTCATGAGCTCTAAGTTCTTAGGCTTTAATAGCTTGATTCTCTTCTAAGCTGCTTTTGTTGCTATAAATGATCTTTTCCTAGTGTGTTAATGGCATTGGAAACATAGCTTAAGGACTGCACCATTTAAAATTGAGTATTGGATCTAGTTCTTGTCAATTGCATCAGCAATTTTAAAACAAAAACAGCCAGGGGTGTTTGGCACAAGTGTAAAATGGGTCAGTTTGGTTTCAAGTATGGGTTAAGGTCATTGGTACTTATTTTATAAGCTGAGTTTAGTAATTTTAGTCAAGTAAATTTGGATTTTAAGGTTTATATTTCAAGAATTAAGATTATAGATTTGGTAAAATATATTGAGGTTGTGGTCATGAGCTCTAAGTTTTTAGGCTTTAATAGCTTGATTTTCTTCTAAGCTGCTTTTGTTGCTTAAATGAATCTTTTCCTAGTGCTGTTACTGGCCTTTGGAACAAAGCTTAAGGACTTGTCACCATTTAAAATTGAGTTGTATGGTTTTAAGGTTGTGGGTGGTAGGGGGAGTAGTAGTAAGTCTGAGGAGGTGTATGTATGGAGTTGAGTTATTTTGGTTATTGGATCTAGTTCTTGTCAATTGCATCAGCAGTTTTAAAACAAAAACAGCCAGATTCAATCTTAGTTTTCATTAAGTAAAAGTAGTTTTTAGCATTTGATTTTCATAGCACTAGTAGTTTATAGGATAATCTATATAAATTAGGTCTTAAGTTTGCTTAAAAAGTTCATTTGCTTATCTGAATTAGGACTGCAATTCTGTCTTTTTTCTTTTTCATAAAAACTCTAAAAAACCAAAAATATAGTAGTCTGTCTGCATGTTGTTTTCAAAAAGCTTTTTCATTAAGCTCTTGTAGTTCAAAATAGTTTTAAAAAGCATTTTCAAATAGTTAGTAGTATAAGCTTTCAGTAAGTGCAAGCCATTTTGTCTTAAGTCCTTATTTGCTAGTTTAAATTTAAGCTCAAAAGTTGCTAGTTGACTGTTTGGTTTACAGATTTATTTTAAGTGCTTAATCTGCTTATTTCCTTTCCTTTAGCTTATTTTCTTGTTTAAACTAGCTTATTAGGTTTAATATAGTTTGCTTATAGTTTGCTTTCCTAGCTTTTAGCTTATTGTTAGTTTTTTGAAGTTGTCAATTTTAGATAAAAAGCCAAAAAGTAAAAAAAAATAGTTTTTAGAGTTTTTTCTGTCTTTTAAGCCATTTTCCAGCTTATTTCTTGAGTTTCAATAATAACAGCTTTTATTAAAATTACTTATTTTCATCTTTTCTACAACTTTGTTTTTAACTTTTTCAAAAATAAAAAAAAATAAAAAAAAAAAAAGCAAAGCCTGGGACTCGAACCCACGACCTTACCCTTAAACACACACGCACTTAACCAGTTTGCTACATTAGCTCATCCATTAGTCTTTTGCATTATCTTTCTTTTATATACATTTTGAGCATTTTAGTTTAATAAGCTGTTTAGGCTTATTACACAGCTTATTCGATAAGCTGTGTAACCAAGCTTATTTTTCCTAGGTCCCTCTTAGTTCAAGCTATTTTCTATAATTTTTCCAGGATTTTTATATTTAGTTTAGTATTTTTAAACATTTATTTTTATTAAAAACTTTAAAAAATCATAAAAAATAGAAAAATAATCAAAAAAATATAATTCTTTTTTAGAAAAATTTATTTTATCATATATTTTCTAGAAAAATTAGTTTTGCTTCCGTAGGGTTTAATTTGCAAAATTTTAATTTTTAAAGAACGAGATTCGTTTCCATTCTCGTTTTTCTTGTTTTTAAGCTCATTTCAAATCCGTTTTTGTTCTAGTTTTCTTTAAACTTACTTTTTAGTCAATTAGAGTCTATTAAAAAAGAAAAATTCATTTTAGGTTTAATTTTGGAAATTTAGGGTTTTTAATTACCATTTAGGGTTCCCGTTTTGCGTTTTTAGTTAAAGTTTAATTTCCCGTTGTTAAAGTTAAGTTTAATTGTCCTTTAATTTGCTCACTTTTAGGATTTTAGAAAACAAATCTTCTTCGAACCAATTCAAATCATTGTCCAAACAACAAACGTGGTCTCAATTTCACAAATCGTTGGGACTTAACGACCCGGTAATCACTTACCGGTAAATATACGTATTATTATATATATTTGTGAAGATTCTCCTTACTACCTTTGTCCTAAAGGGTAGTTTGGTAATTTTCTATTATATTATATTTTATTAATACATGTATAAAAACTTGAATCATATCATCTGTCACAATCTTACCAAATTCAGCTAGTAACGGTTTAATTACCGCCGGTATTGCATTCTCTATGACCTTTCGCCTTCGAAAGTTACGCTTTTAAGAAAATCAAAAATACAAACCTCGAACACCATCTCACGAAGAACCTTATCTTCAATAGATTTGCGTTTCACATCCACTCGAAAACTTTCATATTTTTTAACACGTCTACCTCTTTCGGATTTTTCGATTCTTCTCGTTAATTTGTGAATATAAAAAATTACCAAGTTGGTAAAAGAACACCAACAAATAATACCTTCAATTGAGGTATTATCCATCAATAAGTTCCCGAACCAAAGATTTTTTACCGTTTGTGTCACTTACGAAAAAGGCGCACCTCTTTTGTAAAATTTATTTTACTTAAGAGAGTTACCCTAAGTTTGTTGATTATTCGGTAAACAAAAATATTTCCTTTTCTCGTTTCTTTTATCATTTCTTTTGTTTGTTTAGTGCATGCGCACTAGAAATTCCTATTTTCCAAATAATTCAAACGTAACCATTCTGAGACGTCGAAATAAAGGACGTGCTCCAAACATAGTCGAACCCGAGCTTCGTACTATCGTTGCACCAATGGCGGAACGTACAATGGAAGAGCTACTCCGAGCACCCACGGAAGGGTACGGAGAAGCTATTGTTTTACCAGAAATTAATGCGGATCATTTTGAGATTAAGACGAATTTGCTTCAATTGGTTCAAGCGAATCCATTTTACGGTCGTGAGAGTGAAAATCCTCATGCTCATATTAATAGTTTCAAAAGGATTACCTCGACTTTACGATTTAGGAATGTGCCTAACGATGTGATTAAGCTTATGATGTTTCCATATTCGCTCGAGGGAGCCGCTAAAACTTGGTACGAGAAAGAACCACCAAATTCAATCTTGACTTGGGAGGATCTCGTTACCAAATTTATGAATCAATTTTTCCCTCCTTCGAAAACCACTCACTTAAAGAATGAAATTTCTCGATTTACACAAAAAATTGAGGAAACTTTTAGTGAAGCGTGGGAACGATTTAAGGAGTTGCTTAGAGCTTGTCCCCATCACGGATTTACGGAGTTAACTCAAGTTGATACCTTTTATAACGGTTTAAACGAGAATGAACAAGACTCCTTAAATGTTGCGGCGGGTGGAAATCTTTTGAGTAAGACGACTAGAGAAGCTTTAAACATAATTGAGAATAAATCAAAAGTTCGTTATTCACGAAATAGATCAAATGCTTCTAGGATGAATGTTACTTCTAGTAAAACGGATGAAAGAATTGATAAGCTTGCAGATCAACTTTCGACCTTAGTCGAGATTGTTTCTAAAAAAGTTGTCACTCCCGCTCCGGTTAAAGCGGTTGAGGAAACTTGCGTTACTTGTGGTGGTGCCCATTCTTGGTATAATTGTCCGGCTACCGATAACAATCAGGCTAGTGTTTGTGCGACCACGGGTACTTACAATCAAGTTAACCCTCCAAACCGTGTTAGTAATCAAATGGCACCACCAGGTTTTGCTCCGGTGCAAAACAATGGTCAAAATAGGTTTAATCAGAATCAAGTTCAAGGGAATAATTTTAATCGGGGAAATAATTTTCATGGAAATCAAGGTTTTCAAGCTCAAAATAATCATGCTCCAAATTTTCAAAACCAAGGATTTCAAAACCAACCTTTTCAAGTGCCTAATAATCAAGTTCAACAAGAGATTTCAAATGATTTTTCAAGTTACAAGAGGAATAATGATCAGATGTTAAGGAACATGCAAAATCAAATCAACTCGTTGAAAGGAGACCTTAAGAATGAAATTCAAAACACGATAAAATCTCAACAAGCCGTCATGATGAATCAACAAACTACGATGAGAAAGCAAAAGAGAATGAGAATTGAAAAGGACAGCCCAGAAAATATCCGTGTCAACCCCTCCACACCGCCTGATCCGTTAGTTGCATTCATCACCAAAAAGAGTCCTTGAAATTTTTCAATTCTTCATGAATCGCTCGGATTGTTCCTCAATCATCCAACATCGAGGAATCGTTTGCACAAAGGGGGACGATGTATAGAGTCATGTTTTATTGAGTTAATTAGAAAGAATGAATTACTCTTAGCGAAGTAGACCTGAAGAGAAGGGAGTCCAACAACCGAAGGGGTAGAAGCAGGATACTTAGACCAATTCCCAACTAGAGAGAACTATACCAAAACATCATTACCATCATGAGATAGCCAAAACCCTTTGAAATTTCTAAGGAACCCCATCAACAATAAGGGTTGCCCATTAAACCTCAAGATAACCATAGCAACATAGGGCATGATGCAATATGGGAAAAAGCCAACATTCACCAAAACCCCCACTAAACAACAAGCCCAGAAAGAGTATAATTAGATCATGAGGAGAAAACTTGACCCTAGTGAAAACACGAATAGAGGAGTTAGCCATTCAGCAGGAAGGAAAATGGGAATGCATGTCTCCATATGAAACTTCACCTATATTGTAACTTTTACAATGAATGTTGAGGAATAGTAGTTCAAGTTATAGACACAATAAGGTATTGTCACAAGTAGTACAAATGGAAACCTTTGTTGTGAAATATAAATCAACAAGACTCACTGACTCCCCCAAGAGTGTTGTAATATTCACTAACGGTAACCGATGAAGTTTTGCTTATAAGATGCCCCATATGATAAAACAGTACAGCTCACTGTCAGACTTAGAAAAAGAGCACACGAAATTAGTCTACCTTAGGAACGAAGAAGACAAGAGAAGAGGAGTGGAGTATGTAATGAGCAAAATATTATGATTTTATAAGGAATGCTTAGTAAGCTTGGGCCCAATATTGCCTGGAACGGCTGCTGAAGGAGAATCACGTAATAGACGTTGACAATCGAGTCTACAACAAGACTCGTAAATAAACAAAGCGCTTTTTGGAGGATAAACCAATATAAAGGATTGTCATGTTGTTTAATTATTTATCATTTGTTTTTGATTATGTTTTTTGAATTATTTGTAAGTCAAGCTTTGTTTGTTTATAACTTTCATCATAATTGCAATCAAAGTATTATATGCAACAAAAATAAGTATAGGGGAATTATCCGGTTTTTAGAACCAAATTCAAACATTTGAAATAAATTGTTTAGATTAATTCGCGTCACTTTCGAGTCATATGATTGAATTGTTAATTCTTAGGTTTTTATGTAGCATTTTGTACAGGAAAATAACATATAAGAATAAGTGTAGGAAATTTTTCATCAAAAACGAAAAATGAGTTTTCACAGAGTGTGGAGACGGCGCCACGATTTACATGCGACGCCGTCACCACGACACCTGTGACGAGGTCAGGATATTCCTGACGGCGTCAAACGCCTAGTTACAGGAAAACTTAAAATTTTTAAGTATTTTTGAAAATAAAACTTGTACAACACTTAAGAAAGTTGTAATTCTTTTATAAACTTGCAAAACCTCGAGTTTAACAATTCTCTCATCATATCTTTACTGCTTTATAGTGTCAACCCTAATTTCACATTGTATATTATTATATCACACATTTTATGCTTGGTGTAGTTGTCTTTGTCTTTGACTACAAGTTATATTTGATAAGAAGAAGCTTAGAAGTTCTTAGGAAGTTTCATTGGATGATTCTTGGAGGACGATTTAACCAGTTATCGCATGTTTCTTCTCCATTATTGAGCAAACCAGTGGAGTACTAGTTTTTTTACTTGTTTTCTTTTCCCTTTATTCGTTTTTACGAGAACTTCTATAGAACATTGGGGACAATGTTCAACTTAGATGTAGGGGAAATAAGCCTTAGAAACTATTCTTTCATTTTCCATTTGCTTTGTTCCATAAAATGATGGGTAATACATCGAAACATAGCATGAAAAGGTAATTTTGACCCAAATTTATTTTTTTTATGACACATACCGACAAAAACCGAGTATTAATAGCGTCTTATGGATATAAATGTTTATGACTAGCTTAAAAACCCTCAGAATTTCACCCAAAAAATGTGAGGTTCGCCTTTAGATCTTTAGAAATTCGGGTATCTATTTCCGATACCCAAGATAATTTATACCTTTAGCTTTCTCGAGTTAAGGTTCGAACGCAGTCATATGTGTCTATTCCGTCATTACGGATGTGTACGTATGGTCTTTGTCGCCTTTTCTGGAGCAGTGGTATAGGTATTAAATTATATGAGTGTACCGGTAGTATATTAAATTCTAAAACTTGTTTTTGTGATGCATCCCGAGACCGCATAGTGAGTATTAGGATTTGCTAAATAAGAGATACTAGGATTAACCCATATTTTAAACCTGTAACCGTTATGATGGACACACCGATCATGTAACTATCCCACACCCTTTCCATGTACTCATCTTTAGTGCAGGATACCCCTAGTACAACCCTTCGAGCCTATTCTTTTCACGGTTCTTGTAATTCTCTGGTTAAGCCGGACTATTAATGAAGAGCATTGTCCCCCTTGAACCAATTGTTACACCCAAATCGCCTTATCCTACCTTGTATGTGCTCACCTTTAGTACATTATTGTTTTAACCCAAGTTAATTATTGAGTACACGGTTGCTAAGTCCTTATCCTTGTAAATACAGTTTTGGGACGATTGGGATTCATGGTAGTATTCATATTATGAAGGATCGGGGAAGAAGTAATTTATTACCCCCGATAAAGCTCAATAAGCTCCATGTTATGTTGATCCGCCTCAATTTTTAATTTCTTTTTTTTGATTTTTTTATTTTTTTATTTTTTTTTTTTATGAGTCATTAGTTTTTTGATGTATATATCGAGTATGTTAAAAATTTCAATGTAGGGGTGTATCTATAAACACACCATGATGTATTAATATGTTTATGCTATGGCAGGGCAAAGTGGTATGAAAAAAAATGTATATAAAAAAAGTGAATTTTTTTTACAGGCTGCCATTTGCTTATGTTATGTTTATCATAGAGTCAAGAAAAGAAAAAGAAAGATATTGATGTAGAGTTTGTATATTTTGTCCGAGTCTTTGGCTTAGCAACCAAACCAGCATGTATTCTTATAAATAATTAGCTAACCCTTCTACTCCAAATTCACCTAAAAGTCACTCCCCAAATGTATCCCATCCATTTTCGTTTCTGTTAATGTTATCTTACACCTACACCCCACAACCCTTTAAAAGACATCTTTGATAGTAATGATTAATACTTGCGCCCATCAGTAGAGGTTTGATCCTTTATCAAGCCTATGGTAATTTATATGCTATGACAGGTAATGAGTGTTAATTTTCCGTTTCCCATAGTTGTTATAATTTATTATACACCCGAGTGAAAGAGAGAATCCCAAACACTTATGTGAGGTGCTAGTATATGCTTTCCGTGCTTTTAATTATGAGGTCTAGAAGGTTGTGTTATAAAATGCTTTTAAAGAGTAGGTTAAATGACCCTAATATTGTTATTGTCTAGGTAGAAAATGTGGAAACTAGAAGGGGGGGGGGGGTTGAATATTTTATAGGTTTGTTTTCTTTTTAAAAATTTGCTTTCAAAATACTTAGATTCGAGTAGTATGTTTAACCAACCAACAATATGAATCAATCAAGTAAATATCTAAACTAATAGAAAATAACAATCACAACAATATAAAGAGATGAGAGAAGGAACAATCAAACCAAGACACCAAGATTTATAGTGGTTCGGCTATGAAGCTCTTCTTCGCCCTACTCCACTCCCTGAGTATCCTACTCGAGATTTCACTATGTCAACAAGCTCCCTTCAGGCGGAGAAAACCGTTCACAACGCTTATGTTATTTTCTAACACTAAGCTAAATGTCGAGTCCTAATCTTAGCTAGAACCAATCTACCACTTCACAATCACTACACGATCACTAGATCTACACTATCGGATTTACACAATATCCGAATCACACAAATACACAAGATAATTACAATAGAGATTTGATACTTAGAAGAAAAGAGGAGAGATCACTAATCAACACTTTGTTTCTTGGCGAATACGAGTGTTCTTCTCTTGCACTTGAATGAGAGGGAAGAGATGAGAAGAAGAGATTAGATCACTTAAAACAAGATCAAGAGATGTTAGTGATCAAGATATTTAGTGAGAGAAAGAAGGTTTTTAGAGAGAGAAAGAAGTGTGAGAAAATTCATGCAAAGAGGTCTGATTTTCTGCAAGGAATGGAGCAGTATTTATAGGCAGGAAAATCCAACGGTCACTGGCGGCGGTCCCGGCGGTCCCAGATATATCTGGGGGCCGCCCAGTAGACTACGCTCCCTTTTTTGTCTTTTTGTGAGGAAGGTTGTATCTGGTATGGAACCTTCCATTTTGGGGGGAAAATTTGAATTTCAAATTTTAAGTTTTTAATAAAACTTTTCTTTTAATTAGAAAATATTTTGTATAATTAATTTTGTGAAATTCTTTTATAAAAATATAATGGATAAGAGAAAAATATTTTCTTGATCACTAATCATGCTTAATGATTTGTTTGTTCATACCTTAAGTGATTACTAATCTTAGAAATGGAATTTTACTATTAATAATTTGTAAACGTTTAATTTTATCGTAAACGTTTTTACATTTTGTTATTATCAAAACGTTGAGAGGTCGAAAAATATAAATAACGTTTTTAGACATTATTTGTATTAACAATCTCTCTCTTTTTGATGATGACAAAATATAAACTCATTTTGTATAAAATTAAAAGTTACAAAATTATTAAAGAGTTTTGTTCCATTTCTTCCCCTTTTTGTCGAATTCAAAAAGGATGATCGTCGAGTAGTTGTAGGAAGAAAGAAATCGACGATATCAAGACTCCCCCTTGATGTATGCTCCCCCTCGTTCGGGGCACCAAGGGATCGATCTTACAAAAATTGTTTGCTACAAAACAAAGTTAGAAATACAAGTGCAAGACAAATATCTTTTAAGCAACACATTATATTTAAGTCACCCAAAAGAGAGTTTCATTCAACAATCAAGAAACTCATACAATAGCAAATGCAAGTAATACGTTCATACAACATGAAATAAAACTAGAGCTAATACGAGCTAAGAAAAATTCATACAATATTTGTATGAATCATTGCAATAGAAAGTAGATAATCATAAAATAAAGACATAATAATGCATAGATCCACTAGTTGATTCTTAAAGTGTAGGAGATGCCATAATCAAAAGATGGGTTGTTTATTATTAGTTGAACTTGACCTTTCAAGATTGCTCAATTAAGGTAAGGAGGTTGTTATTGAGGATGGAAATTGAGTGGAAGGACCAATGATGAGAGATTTGATACAATTAAGGTCATCTTTAAATGTATCAAATAGATTTCGGGTATCCAAGCAATAATGACAAAATTCCAAATGAAAGTTTACTTGATCTAAAGAAGGTGGAGGGATATATGGTGAGGTAGGAGGTGAAGGATTTGTGGCTTCAATTGCTTGTTGGAGATTTATGTCAAGCAGATTTGATAGGTGATGAATTTCATTTAGGTTTTGAGTTGAGTTTTGTAAAGGTGAAGAGTATGAGAGAGAGTTGTTTGAGATAGGAGATGTGGGAGTAGTCCTAGTTAGTGGAGGAGAAGTTGGTGAAGGAGGAAGACCATGACTTTATCTCCAAGGTTCAAGAATGGCCCTTCGGTATTTTTGTGACTAGTCACGAGGAGATTTGCTAGAGGATGACATTAAGAACTGCTAGAAGTGAAGATGTGATTGAGATGAAGAAGAATGATGTTCATATATAGAGGAATTTTGGGAAAGGCATGATATTGGAGAATGAAGATTCTAAGAAGTGTTTTGTTTAGAAAGGAAAGAATGGCTGGACCTAAGGAGAATAGGGTCAAAGTTGCAGAAAAAAGGAGACAGGAAAATTTCGTGGTTCCCCTTATGGCGGCCCCGTAAACCTCAGGCGGTCCCATATATATTAGGGGGTCGCCCTTGATTTTTAGGGGTCGTTCTCTAGAGGCTTACGAATTTTTCCAAAAGTTAATCGTTTTTCAGAATAACCTAAATGGGTTAGAAGGATGATTGTGGCATTTCATTTTCTTCAAGAATTTTTAATATAGATAAATTAAGAAAAAGCTCATGCAAGTGGGCCAAGTAGAAGCATAGCAAATGACAGAAATGTCCATTAAACTGTCATATAACAGCATGAAATAATAGTGACAAAGACAAGTTATACACGTACTAGAAAAACCGAGATAGAGGTTATTACATATCAATAATAATAATACGTATGTCTAGCAATAATACTTAATAGAAATATCTTAAATGGAATTCGAGTCATTGCTTGAAACTTCTTCAGAGGATATGGAGATAATTGCTTGAAGATGAGTGGGATGAATCCAAGGTTTCATGGATGGCCAATATGATATATATTTTGATTTTTGTAGATGAGGATTAATTTTGATGAGGTGATCATATAGACGATTTAGAATCATTCCATATGGCATTGGAGAGTTTGGTTGATTTTTAATCCTTTCAACTCGTTTGGTTAGGAAATAAGCAAAGTTAAAGGGAGTACGTGTTTGAATGCAATACATCATGTGACATGATGATGCAGGAAGAAAGTTTGAGTTATTTTGAGTGCCAAAGGCATTATCTTGAATGATTTCATTCCAAGATCTCATGTCATGACGAAGTTCTTCTTTGAGAATTTTGTTTGGGAATATGGTTTGTCCAGTTGTTGTGATTGATTGAATAATTTCATTTGGTGTTGGAGTGTGTGTTTGGTAAGGTGTGTTTGATTCCTGATTGATTCTCAATGAGTCGAGAGATGAATCTTCAGAATAAGAACATTATCCTTCACATGGAATGAAGAGAATTAAGGCAAATGACTCGAGTGAGAGTTTAAACGTTCTTTTTAATGCCTAGAATTTTAAAAAGATATTTTGATCATTGTCTCTAATAATTTCTATTGAAGAATAAAATTCAAGCAGAAATCTTGGATAAATTCCTTCGTGAAGTTCATATATACTCAGAAGTTTGATAGTTTGAAACATGATTTGAATATTATCATATTTTGTAGACTCAAAAGATACTAGACGACCTTCATGAATTGGTCTACAATCTAGGTTTTGAATGAAGGGTTTTAATTTATTTGGAAGATATTTTTATTTGAAATTGTTGGAACGTATGATTTTGTGTATCATAGTTCTTCTTCCAATTTCATTTCACCTAATTAAAAGAGTGCAAACTTTAGTAAGGTTGTCTCATTGAAGTAGGTGTCTAGTGTGTGCCTAATTGTGACAAATGTGGAGTAACGATTAACTCGACCTAAAGAAAATTAAAATCTTAAGAGTTAATCCAAATGCTACTTAGTTTGATTTTGGTCATCCAAACATGTCAACAAATACATATGAGTTATGTATCTCGAGCTTTGTTCATGAGATCATTATGCATGTGTTTGAAAAACGTTTTTAAGTTGTACTAACAATGCATAACCACAATTTTATTATGTTCCTAACGTGAGTGATTTGTAAATAAAATTGGGGTTTTGGTTCGAAATCAATTTTTAACAAACTCACTAATGTATGCAAATCCTATGTCTACGGGAAGCATATTAGTTATACATTGTATCCTAGTAGTCTTAATTGTACAACATTGAAAGAAAAATGAAAAATCCCCAATTTTAATTTTAGTGTTCATCATGAACCCTAGACTCAAATTGAAAGAAAATAGATAAAATGACTTACAATTGATGATCTTTAAGATGTTGTGGATGATTGTAGGTGTTGATTTTATCTTCAATTTGTGTTTTAATGGGTGATTTTGAGTTTTTGGGTAGTTTGAGTCGTGTTCGTCGCTGCAGATATGAAAGGGGGTGTTTGTTTTTGTGTTTTGAAATTTTTTTAGTTAAGTGTTCAATTTTAGTGTCTGCTGATGGCGGTCCTATATCTCCTGGCGGTCCCAAATATATTGGGGGCCGCCTAAGGTATGGGGGCCGCCCTCAACGAGGGGTTTTGGACTCAGTTTTTGACGAAAATTTTAATTTGCATTTTGCGAATTAAAAATGCTTAAGGTACTTCGGATGAAGTATTTAAGTTCACGGACTAGAATTGAGACAGAAGAAGGAGGAGCGGACTAATGTGATTTATGGAATGTGTTCCATCATTCCTAAACCAAGATGTAGATAGTTAAACGATTCACGTTTAAGGGGTTTCGTAAGAATGTCGGCGATATTGTCGACGGAAGGCACTTTTTCGATTGAGATATGTCCTTTCTGGACATTATCACGAAGAAAGTGGTGATGAATTTCGATGTGTTTGGTTCGAGAATGTTGCACCGGGTTTTTGCTAAGGTCAATCGCGCCTTTGTTGTCGCACATGATTGGGACGTCGTCGAGTTGAACGCCGTAGTCGATAAGAGCTTGTTTCATCCATAATGCTTGTTGACATGCCTTTCTGGCGCTTACGTATTCGGCTTCGGTAGTGGATAAAGCAAGAGCGGTTTGCTTCTTTGAGAACCAAGATGTCAAACAACATCCCACGAACGTACAAATACCGCTAGTGCTCTTTCGATCCACATAATCTCCCGCATGATCAGAGTCGGCATATACTACTGTTTCTATGCCAGTCCCCTTAGGATACCATAATCCTAAGTGCGTAGTGCCTTTAATGTATCGGAAGATACGTTTAACCGCTTCAAGGTGAGAGGTTTTGGGAGCCTCTTGGAAGCGGGCACAAAGGCAGACACTAAACATGATATCGGGCTCAACTTGCAGTTAGGTTATAAAAAACTACTATAGTATCATGCCTCGATACTTGGTACTATCTACCGACTCACACTCTTCGTCTTTCGTGAGTTTGGTATCGGAGGACATGGGGGTTTTCATTGGTTTAGATTCTTCTAAGCCAAATTTCTTAAGCATTTCTTTAATATATTTAGATTGATTAAAGAAAATTCCATCTTCCATTTGTTTTATTTGTAGTCCAAGGAAGAAGTTAAGTTCGCCCATCATGCTCATCTCGAACTCGTCATGCATGATTTTGGCAAATTTGTCACACATGTCTTGACAAGTCGAACCGAATATGATGTCATCGACATATATTTGAACGATGATGAGGTTTGAACTTTTCTTCTTAGTAAAAAGAGTGTTATCTACCATTCCCATTTTATATTCATGTTTAATAAGGAAAGCTTTTAATCTATCATACCAAGCTTTGGGTGCTTGTTTAAGACCATATAAAGCTTTCTTTAGTTTATAAACATGATCCGGTTTTTCAAAGTCAATGAATCCTGGAGGTTGTGCCACGTATACCTCCTCATTGATAAAACCGTTTAGAAATGCACTTTTTACATCCATTTGGAATAGTTTAAAGTCTAAAGCACAAGCATAGGCTAATAGTATCCTAATTGACTCAAGTCTAGCAACTGGGGCATAAGTTTCATCATAATCGATGCCCTCTTGTTGATTATAGCCTTGAGCAACTAACCTAGCCTTATTTTGAGAAACAATACCGTTCTCGTCTAACTTATTTCTAAACACCCACTTAGTTCCTATAATTGTCATATTCCTAGGTTGTGGAACTAACTCCCAAACGTCATTAGCAATGAATTGATTTAATTCTTCTTGCATAGCGACTATCCAACTATCATCCGTTAAGGCTTCATTCACATTCTTAGGTTCTATAGTTGATATAAAACAAAAGAAGTTACTTTGGTTTTGGGCTTGTTGAATCTAAGGGTCTTCAGTTAAGGTTTCCTATGAATGGTTAATGGATGGTTCCTAGATTCCTTTAATTTTTGACTAATTTCAGTTAATCTCTAAAGTTTCATCCACTATGTTATTTTCATAGGTTTTTCTTTTTGGTTGCCCTAATTGCTTATTCTTCATCTAAGTCATCATCCACCAAGGTGATGTACTTGAGGGTGAGGAGTTTCATCGAAATCTTCACGTTAGTGATCTTCGACTTTTCTTAGTGTGTTTTATTTAGGATGTGTAGGTTTTATTTTGAGGAATAACCTAAAAAGATTACTTAGTATGACTTGGGTTGAACTTTGTAAAGGTGTTTTAGTGTTAAAAGAAGCACATGCTTCCAAACATCTAAAGTAATATAAAGTAGGGTTTCCTACCTCTTAAGTGTTTGTAAGGTGTTGATCATAAGATGGTCTATTAGGATTCGGTTGTGATGATATCTTTTGTGTCTACTGCGTTACACCAAAATTTTTGTGGTAACTATTGCTCATTTAACATATTCCTACTCATTTCTTGAAGTGTCATATTTTTCCTTTCAACCATGTCATTTGATTGAGGAGTGCGTGGAGCTGAGAAGTTATGTGTAATACCATTGGCATTACAGAACTCTCCAAATTGCACCTCATTATCAAATTCCCTATCGTGGTCGTTCTTTTGACACCTATTGCAACATCCTTAATTGGTTTGTAATTTTCTTAACTAAATATTTCGAAGTCGAAAGCTTCGTTTTATCTTAAGGAATCTAGTCCAAGTATACCTAGTGTAGTCATCTACTATGACTAAGGTATAGCGGTTTCCTCCGTAACTCCGTACGACGGATGGACCGAAGAGATCCATATGAAGAAGTTCTAAGCATCAAGTCGTTGAGACTATGTTGGGAATAAAAGGATTCTTAACTGTTACTACTGCTGGTTCAAGTTACAACTGCTGGTTGGAGTTACTGTTGCTGCTCAAGATTGAAGAAAAAGTTCTAAGTCATTACTACTGCTAGTGTAATATTAGTACTGCCAGTACAAAATGTTACTACTGCTAGAAGAGTTTATGCTGTTACACTTAGTTAGTACTGTTAGTCTGTTTTAGTACTGCTAAAGAGATATGTATGAGATATTTTAGGAAAAGATATGTATGAGTAGAAAACGCGTTGTAAGCCCATTAGGGTTCCTTGGTGTATAAAAGGAGACCCTAGGGCATGTAGTTCATATATCTCATTCTTCATATTTAGTCATATATAGCTTCAAGGTTTTGTATAACCCTAACACTATCAAGAGTGTTCGTATTAATATATTGAGGCTTAAAGTTTGGTATTATACAATCTTGTTTGTTACTGTTTTATTACTTATTCTTCTTAGTATCATAGACTAGATTCCCTGTATTTGATATATCAATCAAAGTGTCTACATAGTTGTTTTGATTTATCAATACAACTAAGCCTTTTACAAGCAAGCAAGATTATTCAAAATGGGATCATCAAAGTTGGTATCAGAGCTTGTTTAGAGAAACTTTGAATAAGAGAAACCGTTCATAAACACAAGATCTATTGTTTCAAGAAAAAAGGATGTAGTCAGTATCTGCAAAATGTGGTTGCTATCGCAAACTTCCAGTGCTCAATCAAGCGGAATTTGAAAGCTTTAGAAGTGAGGATCAAATAGTACTTCTTAATGACTGATTATGCTCTTTGGGAAGTAATCTTAAATGGTGACTCACCCTTGCCAACAAGAACTGTTGATGGTGTTGAGACATCAGTACCTCCTACTACTGTAGAACAGAAGCTAGCAAGGAAGAATGAGTTAAAGGCAAGAGGTACTATGTTGATGGCTCTCCCTAATGAACATCAACTAAAGTTCAACACCTACAAAAGTGCCAAGACTCTGATGGAAGCTATAGAGAAGAGGTTTGGAGGTAATAAGGAGTCAAAGAAAGTACAGAAGACACTTCTTAAACAACAATATGAGAATTTCAATGGAAAAAGCTCAGAAGGACTTGACCAGATCTATGATAGGCTGCAAAAACTTATCGGTCAACTAGAGATTCACGAAGAAACTATTTCTTAAGAAGATGTCAATCTGAAGTTATTAAGAAGTCTGCCATCTGAGTGGAAGACTCATACCCTGATTTGGAGGAACAAACCTGATTTAGAAGATATGAGCATGGATAACTTGTATAACAATCTAAAGATTTATGAAGCTGAAATCACGGGGTCATCTAGCACAAACCAAAACAGACAAAACGTAGCTTTTGTGTCTTCCAATATCACTAGCAACACCAATGAAGCAGTTAAGACTGCTCATGGTGTTTCTGCTGCTAACTCCAAGAATAATGCTTCTACTTTACCAAATGTTAATAGTCTAAGTGATGTTGTGAGCTACTCCTTCTTTTCTAGTCAGTCTAATAGTTCACAGTTGGACAATGAAGACCTAAAGCAAATTGATCCTGATGATTTAGAGGAGATAGACTTGAAGTGGCAGATGGCAATGCTGACAATGAGAGCAAGGAGATTTCTCAAGAAGATAAGAAGGAATCTAGGTGTTAATGGGAATGATACCATTGGCTTTGACAAGACCAAGGTGGAATGCTATAATTGCCACAGAAGAGGTCATTTTGCTAGGGAATGCAGGGCACCTAAGAATCAAGACAGTAGAAACAGGGAGACAACAAGAAAGACTGTGCCAGTTGAGGAAACTACTTCAAATACTTTAGTATCTCAGTGTGATGGATTTGAGTATGACTAGAGTGACCATGCAGAAGAAGGACCTACCAATTTTGCACTCATGGCATATACTTCTTCAAGTTCTTCAAGCTTAGACACTGAGGTATCAACTTGTTCTAAAGCATGTTTAAAATCTTATGAAACTCTCAAAGAACATTATGATAATCTGACAAAAGATATTAATAAGTCTTAATTAAATGTAGGAGCTTATAAAGCAGGTCTAGAATCTGTAGAGGCTAAACTAGATGTGTATAAAAAGAATGAGACTGTTTTTAAAGAGGACATAAAGATTTTAAAACTTGATATTATGTTGAGAGATAATGCACTAACAGAGCTTAGAAAGAAATTTGAAAAAGCTAAAAAAGAAAGAGATGATTTAAAACTTACCTTAGAAAAGTTTGAAAATTCATCTAAGAATCTAAGCAAACTGTTAGATAGTCAAGTAAGTGATAAGTTTAAAACTGGTGTAGGTTATGATAGTCAAGTGTTTGATAGTCAAGTGTTTGACAGTCAGATGAATGATAAGTACAAATTAGGTGAAGGGTATCATGTTGTTCTCCCTCCTTATACTGGGAACTTCATGCCCCATAAACCTGATTTGGTACTTGCTAAAGAGGATGCATATGTTTTTAGTGAGTCTGTAACTAGTGTGCCTGCTATTGCAACAAGTGAAGTTAAGACTAGTGAGTCAAAACCTAAGTCTGTTAGTGAACCACTTATTGAAGACTGGATATCTGACAGTGAGAATGAGAATGAGAATGAGATTGAGTTTAAGTCTAGACAGAGAAAACCTAGTAATGCCAAAGTAAAATTTGTTAAATCTAATAAGCATGTGAAATCACCTAGGAAAAACTGTCAGAGTCCTAGAGGTAACAAGAGAAATTGGAATAATTTGATGACTCAGAAATTAGGAAGTAATTTTGAGTTTAAAAATAAAGCTTGCTATATATGTGGCAGTTTTAACCATTTGATCAAAGACTGTGATTTTTATGAAAAGAGAATGGTGGAAAAACCTATGTGGAACAATGCTAGAAGAGTGAATCATCAAAATTCTCAAAGGATAACTCACCCTTATCCAAAAAGAAATTTTGTCCTAAGTGTAGTCTTAATGAAATCTGGCCTTAAAACACTTAATACTATTAGGGGCAAAACCTATTCAGGCAGTTAAGAGCAACAATATCTGTTAATACTGCCAGACCAATTAATACTACTTACCTAAGACCAATAGTGAATTGTGCAAGGCCAGCATCAAATGTTTTAAATAGAGCACATTTACATGTTAGAAGGCACTTTAACAAGTTTACAACAAATAAGAACAGTAATTTTAATGAAAAAGTTAACACTGTTTTAGGAAATGTTACTACTGTTGGGACAAAAGCAGTAGCAAGTGATAATAAGGGAAATGAGGCTAATGCTGTTAAGGCCTCAGCATGTTGGGTTTGGAGACCAAAGCAAAAAGTTTTAGACCATGTCTTCAGACATAATGGTGCATCAATAAACTTTAAAAGATTTGACTATATTGATGCACAAGGCAGATCCAAGTCTGTAATGGCTTAGGTCCCTAAGAGAGCCTGATTCTTTTACTTTTTGTGTAGGGCAATCCACAACTAGAGTTGCAGGAAAAAGGAGTCATTAACAGTGGATACTCTAGGAACATGACTAGAAACAAGTCCTACCTCTCAGATTATGAAGAAATTGATGGTGGATTTGTTGCCTTTGGTGGAAACCCCAAAGGAGGTAATTTTGCAGTCCTTCCCGGTGGAAAGAATTGAGCAAGGAAACGAGTAGTAAGATCCTCCCATGTGGTGATGGATCCTGCTGGAAGACGTTCAAGCCAGTTGCTAGCTTGATCGCGAAGGGAAAATTGAAATAAACGCAGGCGCGTTCTTTCCCTGTTTTCACCGTCAAGGTCAAGTGAGTCCACAAGTTTTAAGAAATCCTTGAGGTGTTGGTTTGGATCCTCGGACCGAAGTCCGTGGAATGAGCATCCATTTTGCACCAACCGGATGGTGTCGGATCGAAGAGGTACCACATTGTTCCCTACGGGGAGCTCAATGGTATTCCTGTAGCCCTCGTGGCTAGGTTTGGAGTAATCTCCAAGAGTACGGATAGGATTCGCGTCTCCCATGGTGGTTGACGAGAATGGATTACGAAACAAATAACACAAAGAAAAGATAGACTACGAGAAAGCTAATATACGGAATTAAATTCTTACTTGAAAGGATTCAAGCGAGTAAGAAACTAAGTTAACTATGATCGAAAACCTAACTATTCACCCACGCATACGATTGCCAAAAACTTTTGTGCGGGAGTCCGTTAAAATAAAAAAAAGTCTTCACAGAAAGTTTTACAATCCCCTAGGCAGTGTACCTAATCATTGCAGTGTAGTATAGGCAAGACTCGGGGGTTGTTATCGTTCTCTAAGGGAATAGGTTGGGAAGGCTTGATCACGGTCTAACAGAATTCTAGAGGTTGAGAGAAGATTATTTTTGTATTTTTATATTTATAAGAAAGCAAGTAAATCTATGGTTTGAGAGGTTGGTTTGTTTAACTAATTACTAAACTAATTAATATCTAATCTACTGGTGATAACTTTATGATAAGCAAGTGTATTTACCTAATCATGCACTACTTGTTAGGATCAAGAAAAGTCTCGGTCACTTCCAATATTTACTAGTCAAAGCCCGTAGTTAGATATATTAAACATATTAAGCTAATATGGCCCAAGGCCCATGGTAAGCCCATCAATAGGCCCCATGGCCGGCCAAACTAGTGTATAAATACCCTCTCCATAGCTTGGAGAGGGTGTTGGTTGGTTGGTTTTGTATTCTCACTTTGCTAATGAATTATATGTTTCTTACTTTCTCTCTCTAGAATACATCCATCCTTCCACTTTCTCTCACTAAGTTCCTTCCCATTTTATATCAAAGATTACTTGTATTATTCAATTGGTATCAGAGCCATGTAGTGGTATGTTTAGTTTTTGTGTTTAAGCTTTCTTGTTGGTTCGTTTTTGCAAAATCGTCCTTTATTTTTTCTTTTCTTTTGATTCCAAAGCTCTTTATGTAACACTAAAGGGATTATTTACCTGTAAGAATGAGATCTAGTAATCCTTTATGATATAGGTGTACAAGCTTAGAATCAAGAAAAATATCATTTTTGTTACATTTTTATGTTCGAAAATCTTATAAAGAGCAGAATCTTGATTTTAAATTTTTCGGCTTAAAGTTTTCATTTTTCTTGTTCCTATAGGTTTAGTAACACTAGTTGTACAAGTATTTTTGCAAAACAATCATCAAAAATGTGTCTTTTTGTGGTTTTAAGTTTTTGGGTTTCGTAGTAGTGGAAGTCGAACAACTGAAGTCGAACAACTGAGTCGAACAACTGAAGTCGAACAACTGAGTCGAACAACTCAAGTCGAACAACTAAGTCGAACTAATCGAAGTTAAATACAACGCGAGTCGAGACCAAACTCAAGGTCGAACAACTTGTTTTGTATTGAAACCTAACAACTTGTCTTAAGAGGAAATCAAACAACTTAAATCTTAGTTGAAACCGAACAACTCGATTTAGTTGAAACCGAACAACCTAACTGAAGTAGAAACCGAACAACTCGACCACAGTTGAAACCGAACAACTTTAATTAAGTGGAAACCGAACAACTTAATTTAGTTGAAACCGAACAACCTAACTGAAGTGGAAACCGAACAACTCGACCACAGTTGAAACCGAACAACTTTAATTAAGTGGAAACCGAACAACCCGAACTCTATTGGAACCGAACAACTTCCTTTAAGGGAAACCGAACAACTCAATTTTTTAAAATTATACAGTTTATTTCGTTGACTTGTAAAAT
Organism: Tanacetum coccineum; assembly: GCA_026074375.1. Lineage (NCBI taxonomy): Eukaryota > Viridiplantae > Streptophyta > Magnoliopsida > Asterales > Asteraceae > Tanacetum > Tanacetum coccineum. The sequence continues at coordinate 37,934 of BQNB010044954.1, forward strand.
CCCGTGAAACATTCAATTGTTTTCCTGGTTTTGTCAAGAATTGTAAAATCCCGTGTAGTTTCATTAATTAAAACACTTAAAAGACAACTTAATTAAACACAATTACCTTTTACCACCCGTATGATCAACCAAGTATTCATTTTAATTTATACTATTTATCACATGACGGACTCTTGCTGACAAAGCTATCCTTTCGGTGTTGACAATCGTCCACCCATGTTGAAAGGTATGTACGATTCTTGGAAACGCATATTGGAAAACTGACATGCTAGTATAGACAAAATGGACGAATAATCCTTGAATTCGTTGAAAGTGGTCCACTCATTTGGCCTTCTTTTGAGGAAAATGGAGTTACAAGGCCAATGAAAAATTGAGTTATCTGCTACAGAATGCTCTTAAAGGTGATTGTGATATCAAGGCAACTAAATATCATTCTCCAAGGATACCACCTGAAGTCATGCCATTGGTTAGCAAATCATAAAGTTGCCAAGGAACTGTGGGAAAGTAATTCAAACTTCTCATGCCAAGAAAGTTCATTGACGAAACAGGAAAGGAGTGTAAGCATTTATGAAGAATTCGTTAAGTTTGCTTATAAGAAGGGGAATACTTCGAGAAATCTACTTGAGATTTTTTTTCGCTGACTGTAAATGTCATGATCATTTACAACATGAAACTGGAACAATATTTTCACAAACTGAAACAACAAGTTTTTGAATTACCTAATTCCTCCTGAATGGAGCAAATTTATGAGTGTCAAACTGGTTAGAAGATTTGAACACAACTAAAACATCGATCAGCTTTCTTGCTGATTTGGGTACAACCTGGAATTTAATGCATATGAGGTTCGTTTATGCATGACGCAATTCAGATCCGCTTGCTTTGGTTGCATAACTAATCAGATGACCCAGTATCCTTATCAAACCTCATCATAATTTCACACCAATACACTAATTTCAACCACAAGTTCATCATATCTGTCTCCACAGTATGTTCATCTTATCAGGTCTCAACAATACTCAACTCTTCAATCATCAACTCCCTCTTTCAATACTCTATGAGTCTCCATCCAATGGTTATCAGTTATCAATTCACCACAACATCTATTCTCCATTCATCATTTACCTTAATTGGAATCTCCTCCCTTAGTTGATCATCAATCTTGAGATTTTCTAACTAGGAATCAGGTTTAATTGTTATGTGTTCCGGAAGGTGGATGATTCCATTGATGCCATCAATCACATGATGTCGTTTTTTACTTCTTATCGTCACTTCCCGTTATCTCCACTACATAAACCAAGCTGAAGAAAACTCGTCAAACCCTAGGCAACAAGCTACCATTAATAATGGAAGAGTAACATTACAACTAATTCAGGGGAGACAAACTTCTGTAGCTGCAGGTACTTCAAGGACTTATACTCCGGAGCAAGTGGAAACAATTCTGGAAAACAAAGAACAATTATCTGCTACAACTGCAAAGGGGAAGGCCACATGTCCAAATAGTGCACCAAACCAAAGAGGAAAAGGATGAATTCGTGGTTTAAGGATAAAGTGTGTGTGGTTCAGCTCAAGCATGTGTCTAATTTTACATAAAGGAGGAACTAGCATTTTTGGCTGAATCCAGGAAAGTCCATAAGGTCAAGGCCACACAGATTGTCATAACTCACAATGCTGCTTATCATGATGATTTGGATGCATATGACTCTGATTGTGATGAACTTAACACTGCCAAAGTTGCTCTCATGGCGAATTTATCTCACTATGGTTCAGACGCTTTTTTCTGGGTCACTAGTCATGATAATGTGAATATGATATGACTAATCTAGTTGTGCAGGGCTGATGCGTCTTTTTTGAACAGTCAAATGTTGTGAACCATTCAGAGACTGAAATAACCAGTGATAGCAATATCATTCCTTATTCTCAGTATCTGATTGAATCACAACAGGTAGCTGTTTAAAATTCTAACTCTTCTGCACAACAAGATGCACTGATATTATCTGTGATTGAACAACTAAAAACCCAAGTAGTTCATTGGTACCAAGGACGAATATAGAAAATAAAAAGTGTCGATGATTACTTTAACTGCTGAGCTTGAAAGATATAAAGAACAAGTCAAAGTGTTGAAAGAAGGACAAAACGTTGATTTAAAGAGTCAAGATAACGTTTCAGATTCATGTGCACAGTCTGTAGAGATTGATCATCTTAAACGAACTCTTTCATAACATTTAAAATAAAAGGAATCTTTATTGCAAACGGTTACACTTCTCAAAAATGATTTTAAGAAAGAAGAATCTAGAAACCTTGATAGGGAAATAGCCTTAGAAAAGCAGATCAAACACCTAGATAATATCTTTTTTAAAAGAGATCAATCTGCACAAACTGTTCACATGTTGACGAAACCTCAGTTTTTCTATGATAATACCACTAAACAAGCTCCAGGTTTTCAAAATCCTTTCTATCTGAAGAAAGCTCAGCAGTTGGAACCTATGCTATATGTTGGTGATATAATTTAGAAAACCAATCCTATTGTGATCCCTGACTCAGAAGCGACCTTAACACTTGCTGAAGAGATTCGTTCAAAAATGCTTTTAAAACATAAGGATAATATAATGTAAGAAAATATAAAATAAATTGATACCCACCCCCCCCCCCCCCCCCCCCCACCCCCCCCCCCCCCCCTCCCCCCCCCCCCCCCCCCCCCCCCCCCCCCCCCCCCCCCCCCCCCTCCCCCCACCCCCCCCCCAATCGATTATTGCTGCCTCTAATAAACTTTATAAAGATTTTGAAACACGGTTTGTTCCACAAACTGAATTATCTGCAAAACATGCCTTTTGGTCGCATAACTCTGTGAGTTCCTCATAACCCGATCTTTCTGATAGACCCACCAATGTTGAGGTTCCTAAAGAACTTCCAAAAGTCAGCATGGTTAATACGAGTTTGAAGAAACTTAAATACCATCTTGCTAACACTTAGATGTGGTAGGTCAAAGAAGAACCACGCCCACAGCTTCACTGAGGGGCCCGTGGGGTTTCGGAACTATCAAAAAGTTGTTTTAGGGATGAAATAATTCCATTTGTAAAAGCTCTGAAGGACTTATTTAGTACATTCAACCAACAATTGGTTGATGAACTTGTGAAGGTCCAAAATGTTATTCTACAATATGGAACAGCTGTGGATAACAACATACGTGTAGAGTCAAAAACCATTTGAAGATTAAAAGATGAAATCAAGCTTTGAACGAAAAGATGAAGACTCTTGGGAACAACTAATGAGCAAAGATATGTGAATTGATTGTGAATTCCTTTATGGATTTTGCCTCCTGTGAATGAGCATGAATGTTGAAAAGTGTCTCAAAACTTGAGACTGAGCTTCAAAAAGGATTTTGTTTAAAAAGTGATTTTTCGTTAAACCTATTCAAAACGGTTTACACTTCTGAAAAAACATTGCTTTCGTTTGAAGTTGATAATCAACTTAATCGAGGAAATATTTTTCAAGGGACAATTCTACTTTTTTAAATCAAGTGCTCCAAGTTTTGATCTAATTATTTGAAATTAAATGAATTGAATGCTCAGTCCCAAGTAAAATGACATGGTCATAAAAGAAAGTTGAAAGAGAGATTCAAATCTCTTAGTGGAAATTGGATAAGGATAAGGATCATAAACAGGGACTTAGATAGAGATTGAAAACCATAATTATGAATAGGATCATAGGGTGCAAAGCTTATTGCTGAGATATGTGCATTTGAAACAGACCTATAGCAACTTTATGACTCGATTAAACCGCACGTGTTCGACAAAAAGAAACAAATGTTGCTGACTTAACTAATAAGTCATCTAAAGTTCTGTGGGAATTTCTGATTTAATGCTTTAGTCTTCAGGAAAAGTTTTGGTGTTAATTACAACTATCAAGGATGAATTAAAGGAAACCAATGGAAAAGATATTAGCTAATAATGATGTTACACATCACCCTAGTGAATCTAGGAGATTTAATAACGGAACCAAGAACCCTAAAATGTTGGACAAAAAGGTCAGCTCACTCTGCCTATATTAAGCACACTCAGGAAGAAGCTGCAGTTCTTAGGGATCTAGTCGATCATATTAAAGCAAACTATCCCCTAGATCCAACCTTAGAATCTGCCTGTAAGTATTATTAAACTAATTCAGGAGTTGCTTATAATAATCAGTAAAACCTGCCCTAGTCTCAACAATTCTGGAGAACAATTAGTGGTTGTGACCCCAATGAATAAAGTCAAAAGAGTTAGATTTACTGAGCCCGTCACATCCTCAAGAAACACAATCACAAAAAAGGCCTCTACATCAAACCTAGCTTCTAACAAACCTATGTTGTCTTCTACAGGAGTAAACCATCTACTAGTGCTAGCAGATCACAGCCTTCAGGGTCATAGCCTTCAGGCAATACAAAGAAAGATAGGATTCTACAAACACAAAGTAGTACTCAGATGAATAAAGTAAAAGCCCACCCTAGGAAAGTTAAATCTAGTTTGAAAAATAAAGATCATGTTGTTGGACCTAAAGGAACTGCTCATGTGCAGCATTCCAAGCTTAATGCTAATTCTGAACTTAAATGTGTTAAGTGTAATGGTTGCATGCTTTCTGATAATCATGATTTGTGTGTTCTTGATTATATCAATAATGTGAATGCTCGTGCAAAATCTAAATCTGCTAAGAAACAAACAAAGAGAAAAGTTTGGAAACCAACAGGAAAGATGTTTACAACTATTGGATATATTTGGAGACCTACTGGTCGGACCTTCACTATCGTAGGAAATGCGTGCCCTTTAACTAGGATTACCACTACTACTGAAGCGCCCCTTAGAAAACCAGTTGTTCTAGATAATGAAACATCTAAACCTGCTGTAACATTGGTCTATTCACGAAAACCTACGAAATCTAAAACTAATGTTCCTGTTAGCAAATCTAAGGTTCTTCAATCTGTATCTGCTAACAACAAGGAACCCAATAAATCTCGGGGATCCATAATTTCCAATGTTCCATATTCCTCTCTTAATGAATGCAGGTCATCCAAATTGTCCTCTGGTATTTGGACTCCGGCTGCTCCAAGCATATGACCAAAGATCTCTCTCAGCTCACCAATTTCGTCAACAAATTTTTAGGTACAATCAAATTCAGAAATGATCATGTGGCAAAGATTTTTGGATATGGTGATTATCAGATTGGGAATGTTACGATATCAGGGGTTTACTATGTAGAAGGACTTGGACACAACTTATTCTCCGTTGGGCAATTCTATGATTCGAACCTTGAAGTTGCTTTTCGCCAACACACCCGCTTCATTCGTAATCTAGAAGGTTTTGATCTGTTGACTGGATCTTGAGGCAACAATTTGTATACTCTGTCTTTTGGAGATATGATGGCATCCTCTCCTATATGTCTCTTGTCAAAAGCCTCAAAGACTAAGTCCTAGCTATGGCACCGATGTCTGTCTCATCTGAACTTTGGTGCAATCAACCATTTAGCTAGACACGGTCTTGTTCGAGGTCTCCCTAAGCTAAAATTTGAAAAGGACCATCTGTGTTCTGCGTGTGCAATGGGCAAAAGCAAGAAGAAACCCCACAAACCTAAATCTGAAGACACCAACCAAGAAAAACTCTATCTCTTGCACATGGATCTTTGTGGACCAATGCGTGTTGCAAGTGTTAATGGAAAGAAGTACATCCTCGTCATTGTCGATGATTACTCTCGATTTACATGGGTTAAGTGCTTAAGGTCAAAAGATGAAGCTCCAGATTTCATAATCAAGTTTCTCAAGATGATCCAAGTGCGGCTTAAAGTGCCTATCAGACGAATCAGAACAGATAATGGAACTGAGTTTGTTAATCAAACGTTGCGTGAATATTATGAGAAGGTTGGCATCTCTCATGAAACATCTGTTGCTCGCTCTCCACAGCAAAATGGTGTCATTGAAAGACGTAATCATACGCTAATTGAAGCTGCCCGCACAATGTTGATTTATGCAAAAGCTCCATTATTCTTATGGGCAGAAGCAGTTGCTACCGCATGTTACACCCAAAATCGTTCCATCATACGTCTTCGTCACGGCAAAACACCCTATGAGCTTTTACATGACAAACTTCCCGACTTATCCTTTTTCCATGTATTTGGTGCACTCTGCTATCCGACGAATGATAGTGAGAATTTAGGTAAGTTACAACCAAAAGCTGATATTGGTATTTTCATTGGCTATGCACCCACAAAGAAAGCATTTCAAATTTACAACCGACGTACCAGACGAATCATTGAGACAATTCATGTAGATTTTGATGAACTGATTGCGATGGCTTATGAACATAGCAGTTCAGGACCCGCACTTCATGAAATGACTCCTGCATAAATCAGTTCAGGACTCGTACCAAACCCTCCTCCTTTAACACCGTTTATACCACCTTCAAGAAGTGATTGTGATCTTTTGTTTCAACTGCTATTTGATGAATTACTCACTCCTCTGCCTAGTGTTGATCACCTAGCCCCTAAAGTCATTGTTCCAGTTGCTGAAGTAGTTGCTCCAGAACCCACTGTATCAATCAGTTCACCTTCCTCAACAACTGTGACCAAGATGCACCATCACCTAGTAACTCTCAAACAACACCCAAAACTCAATCTCATA
>BQNB010044955.1:0-42592 GCA_026074375.1 Tanacetum coccineum
AATAATTCAATCAAAGATGATATTCATTATAATGTAAAACATATTCAATAAAACTAAGACTTGACATATTACCCTAGGTTGCATGTGACGAAGCCATTACTCTCATTCCATATACCTTTGCTACTACTCATATTTCCCTATACTGTTAAGGTGAGTTCATAGCCTCGCATTTCAATATTTCAAATGTTTTATAAACCCACGAGGGGGATACATGCTATAACCATGAATGCAATTGTTTTATGTATGCTATTCCGATTTATTATTGCCTAAGTAATTATTTGCCTTTAAGTCCCCAATATCATGAACTGTTAATTACTCTACGAAGTGAGCGCAAATGTTGTGAATATATCTATTTGGGTTGGACTCCCCATTGGTGTACCCAGTTATACCGGTAACCAATCGCACATCATTAGAATATAACTGCGGGTGTTTTGGCAAAGGCACCCGTTGGGGCTATAACGTATCAAATATATCCCAAGGCTTTGGATTCATGAGCTAATGGCAATAATATTTATTTTATAACGGGTGTATAACAACGTAACCTAATATCGAATTTGCATTCAAATTATTTAACTTAAACCTATGAATATCACTCAACCTTTGTGTTGACTTTTTAGCATGTTTTATCTCAGGTAACTAATGGCACGAAGTGGCGAGGACATGAAGATGGAAAACAGTTATCATTCAAATGTTGTGTTTTAGATTTTGGGACCTCTTGTTTGTAAAATCTCTGAAGAAATAATGAATGATAACTAAATTTTCAAAAACAACTCTTTTGATTCGTTTTCTATGATTATGACTCTTGTACCTTGAAGTAATACCCCAGATTAGCGTCCGCTGCTATATGTAAAAATGGGGGTGTTACAATCACTAACATTAGCCTCCATTTATGTTTTCTATCACACCATCACCTCTCTCAAATGCCACCATCTGTCTATGGTTTTGGTGTCTTTGGGTGGTAAGAGGTTTGATTCGTAGTTTCAAGTGTGTTTGGTGGTTACTATGGTGTTTGGTGGTCACATTTGTATTGACGTCTATTTTTAATTTATGTCTTTAAATATGTTATTTATGCTACTGTTTTTAATTTGAATTTTATATTTATTTCGATGTGAAATAGTTGCATCGGTATAGTTTATAGTTATTTTAATTAAAATTTGTCATTATTTCATAAAGTTATTGTTAGAAAAAAACATAAAAATGAACAACATCTGCTCGCCACAAAACTTAGTTACCGGGTACCCGCCGCCGTATTGCGCGGGTACCCGCCTAGTATTTAGTAATTCATATAATTAAATTATACACTACACTAATCACATTATAATATACTTAATGACACATTAAATTTTAGTATTAAAATGGATGTTACAAACTTACAATAACACAAATTATAGTTGTAAATTCTATCATCAACATTCAATTTTAACTAAGTTCAAATAAAAATAATTATGGATACGAATATTTGTATTAGTATATTTTATGAAACTTTAAACAAGCATTTATTCTTTTAGAACTATTAAACTAATAAACTGTCAAATACCGACTATCGCTGCATACTGCTTACAAATCAAAATATGATAAAAACTTCTTATTTAGTATCGTTGTTGCTTTGCGCGGGTACCATGCTAGTAGTATATATTATATATCGAGACACTTACCGACTGATAGTTTGTTCACAATTGATAGTTATTGGACCTATTATGAATGAAAAGTATGGTAATATAAATTCTTGAACAGACGTGGACTAATTTTTCAAGGAAAATTCTATTTTTGCTTACCTACTTAAAGTGTGGGTATTACTTGCCTCAACAAAAAGTGGTTTCTAAAAATGCCACAAAGCGACCTAGGCGACTGGAGACACTTGTAAAATTTTGATAAAAGTCGCCCAAGTCGCCTTAGAGCATTTGTAGAAACCAAAAGCAATCGAATCACATGTCTGAGTTAAAAAAGGATTCTGACAAAACAAGTATTGTCCCCAAACTTAATCGAAAAATGGGAAGAAGAACTTTACAATATGACTGTAAGGAAATGATTCTTAAACCTTATGATAGAAGATTCCAAGAATTAACAATCCTTTGCCGAACATTTGGTTGTACAAACACCGAGAAGAAACTCTTGGAGCTTACATCGGGGGACTATCTCTAAAATCATTAAAGGAAATGTTACTTAATCTTCAACTTTGGATGGAAGCCAATTAACATAGCCCAAAGTTATGGATCAAGTAACCAAGCATACTCCAGTGCAAGTATCAAGTGACAACAAATGAAAGTTTGACGACAGAAGAACTTTCAACAACAACAACAACTTCCGCAGCAACAACAACTACCGTAACACCAACACCAACAATCGCTACAACAATCCAAACTACAACAAACTGAAGGCAAGAAGCTTTTAGTGCTTATGCTTGTAACTCCATCTGGAAACAATAGGTATGCCAAAACCTTCCCATTATGCAAGAGATTGCAATCTCCATGCATCGGACCTTGTACTGGTAACTGTATTTTTGCACAAGGTGGCCATTTGAAAAAGAACTTTCCGAAACAGGAAAGCCAGCCCACTGGAAAACTAATCAACTACCAGTGATCAAATTGTAGTGTCATGCCTATGCAAAAAAAAAGGGCATTATTTACAAAATCAGTACGAAGCCAACATCAATGCCCAGGGAAGAGCCTACATGCTAAGAGATAAGAATGCTCATCAAGACCCGAACGTGGTTACGGGTACGTTTCTTCTAAATCAGCATTTTTTGCCTAAGTATTGCTGTTGGACTCTGGAGTGATAGAAGCTTTATATCCATATCTCTTACCTCTATGCTAAATATTCCGTCTATTATAATAGATACCTTTTATGATATCGAAATAGCTGATGGAAACTTAGTAAGCACAAACACTGTTATCAAAGGCTGCACTGTAACACCCTCATTTCAGCGTCATGTCAGCGGAAGGGTCAAATGGTGCTACGTTCAATAGCCCACAATAACTCAATCTAGAAAACGGATTCTCAAAAGAGACGTTTTAAGAAAATTTCATTCATTCGAATAATAAAAGTTTACATCACGGTCCCAAATAAGTTTTACAACATCATACAACGTTTTACAAAACATTTTCGAATGAATAATTATTTAGCGGGCCTTCATATCTCCATCAATCCGAATTACCTTCAAGTACCTGAGATAAAACATGCTAAAACGTCAACAATAATGTTGAGTGAATTCATAGAGTTTATATATATAAACAATAAAATTTTTTGACGCAAGTATCTTTCGTCAAAATTATCTGGGATATAACGATGTGGATCAGACAACGTTATAGGGGGATTATTATAAGCCTCATGACATCGAACCTTACCATATATTCAATATAATGCCCACTATACACCCTCGCTATGAGTGTATCTTATTCTCTATACAATGCATCCGTTGTGTTATGTTCCCAACACAAAAGACGATAGATAAGTCGTCCGATCGGAGGTGGTAATCTCCAAATAGGTATCTATTTCATGTTAAGCGTATGCCTTATTCCCGGCAATTAACAATTCATGATTTCCGCGGGACTTTTTATTTAGCGAGTTAAGCTAACTTATAATAATCAAGACTACTAGCATACATTCGGGTCCCTTGTGTTCTATTTTAAAACAAGCATGTTATCTCCCTCGCGGGTTTCTAAAACAATTAAAGTGTAAAAATGCGAGGCTATGAACTCACTGATAATATTGGAAGAAATAGATCGGCGGCGATAAACGAACTTGGACGTCGGCACGTAATCACCCGGAACCTATACAACATGTATGGGTTTTAGGTTTTATGTCGGTAAAAATTAATAATGACTCCAAAATAGACAAGTATGTATATGTAGGTATGATGATCAAGTTATAATTGGGTAAGTTAAATCACACTTAAGTTTTCTAAGTAAAAAGTATGTCATTTTTACTAGTTTTATTAATTGCTAAATTTTACTAGTTTTAACCCAATTGGTCCAAAAAGCCCAATAGGCCCAATTATAAGCCCATTAAGAAATGTGGTCCATTTTAATGGTCCATGACCAGACCTTAGTCCAAATATTAGGCCCAAGTGGGTTGGGCCCAATGTTAAGCCCAATAGGTCTTATAAATATAATTAGTGTATTTGGGCCTAGTGGCCCATTTAAGTCTTATGACTTATTTTAAGTTTATGTGTATATCTTATATAAATTTTTCGGGTTTTCGATGTCGGATTAAGTTTATTATCAGTAGGTTCATCATACAAAAATTCCCAAAAGTGGGTCCTACCACCTCGGGTTTTCGTCGCAAAAACGCTTTACAATTTTTAGTATGGATATAGACGTAAAAAGTTTTATATGTGTTTATGTTTACAAAAATAGTTGTATCTCTTAAACCATAAATAATATACTTATAATATTTATATTTCTAGTTTCATTTTTAAGTGTACATTATAGATTATAAGTTATTTTTATACTTAATTTTGAGTGGACATATACTTAAAGTCATTTCTTTATACATAAGTCAAATTATCATTTTTGGCTGAAAACTCACTTTCACCATTTTTGATGCCATTTTCAAACCATAAGGAATTGGTTGATCATCCAATTGGTACAGATCCTACATGAGTTTATCTACATCTCATAGTTATAGGTTTTTACTTAACTCAGAGTGCAATCATGACTTTTTATACGTTCTGTCCAGCAAGGTCAGATTTGACATCTTTTAGTAAAAAGGGCATAACTCACTCATTTTTAACTTTCCATTGCATGGCCAATTAGTACATCATCACAAGGCATTGCTTTACCATTTTTACAAGCAATATCACCCATTTGACCAACCTAGATACTCGTATTTTTCTGCTCTTTACAGCCCCAAATTTTTATGTGTTTTCTAGTGATTCTACTAGTTGATCCATTCATCTACCACCTAGATCTAAGCATGCATGCTTTGTTTTTATTATTTGATCATCATAAACATTACATATACATCAAGAAAATTAATTTAAACATATACATTTGGAATGAAAATAATACAAGAATAGAAAGGTAATAAGATTTATAGACTTTTACCACAAGAAAAATAGTGAGGATGATCAAATGATCAAAGAAAATGGATGAAACTTCAACTTCAAACTTGGTCTTCACCCTTATAATTTTTGATCACCTTTCTTTTTACCCAAAGTATGTTGATGAAAACTTGATTTATTTCAGCCCCAAAAGGTATGAAAACTTTCTTGAAAAAGCCTCCTAATCACTTCAAAACATCTTCATTTTATAAGGAAATCATTGTAACATTTGTAGTTATTATTTGGTTAGTAGAAATTTGATGAAAATGGTGTTATGGTGATGAGGGTGGACGGCAAGGGAGGAGAGGACAAGAGAGTGTGTGTAAAGTTTTTGGTTAACTATGAGAAATGAATAGCCAACTTGGTTTCTTGTATGTTCAAGTCATGCAAATGAAATAATGAGAGATGGCCACATGGTTAAACCATGTGGATCCCTTTTGCCGCCCCCTACAAGGGTTAAGTGGGATGAGTTTTTATTAAAACTTGTCCCAAAATTTGCAAATGCGGGTATTTTCAAAGTTCGATATTTAAAAAGGTACGACTTGTAGTCGTTTTTCGTAAAAAGTAAAAATAGTACGAAACACGAAAAATAAAAACGAATGTACTAAAAATGTTTCTACAGAAATTAGATAACATAAACGTTGATGCTTAACGTAGGATTCGCCGATTCTTTGTAAACGTCGCGTAAATTACAATTGTAAGCCCTAATTTCTTCCTGTTTAGTCGTGAGTTCATATTTCAACATAAAAATGAAAATTATAATTAATACTCGAGAATAAAATAACGACCTGAAATTGACGGATTGCCACATTTACTGTGCAGGATTATCCACAAAGAGCTTTAAAGAACAAAGGGATTGTTAATAGTGGATGTTCGAGGCACATGACTGGAAACACGGCCTACCTTGTTGAATATCAAGACTATAATGGTGGCCCTGTTGCTTTTGGAGGTTGTAAAGGTTACATAACTGGTAAAGGTAAAATAAAAAGAGGAAAGTTAGATTTTGAGGATGTGTGCTTTGTGAAAGAACTACAACATTTCAATCTCTTTTTTGTGTCACAAATGTGTGACAAGAAGAACAAGGTTCTCTTCACAAACACTGAATGTCTTGTGTTGTCTCCTGACTTTAAGTTACCTGATGAAAATCAAGTATTACTTAGAGTCCCTAGACAAAATAATATGTACAGTTTCAACCTAGAGAACATTGTTCCTTCTGGAGGTTTAGCTTGTTTGATTGCAAAGGCCACAGTTGATGAATCTAACAAATGGCATAGGAGGTTGGGTCATGTTAACTTTAAAAACTTAAACAAACTTGTGAAGGGAAACCTTGTAAGAGGTTTACCTTCAAAGATTTTTCAAAATGACCACACTTGTGTTGCTTGTCAGAAAGGAAAGCAACACAAGGCCTCCTGTAAGGCCAAATCAGTGAGCTCTATTAGTCAGCCCTTACAACTTCTACATATGGACTTATTTGGACCTACATCTGTAAGGAGCATAAACCATAAGACTTATTGCCTTGTTATCACTGATGATTTTAGCAGGTTTAGTTGGGTGTTCTTCTTAAGAACTAAGGATGAAACTAGTGGAATCCTTAAGGACTTTATAAGACAAATTGAGAACCAATTAAATCAAAAAGTTAAAACTATTAGATGTGATAATGGTACAGAATTTAAGAACAGGGATTTTATTGAATTCTGTGGGTCAAAAGGGATCAAGAGGGAATACAGTAATGCCAGAACTCCACAACAAAATGGAGTTGCTGAAAGAAAGAACAGGACCCTTATTGAGGCTGCTAGAACTATGCTAGCAGATTCATTTTTACCTAACACTTTTTGGGCTGAAGCAGTTAGTACTGCTTGTTATGTCCTTAATAGGGTATTAGTGACCAAGCCTCAAAATAAGACACCTTATGAACTTATAACTGGTAAAATACCAATCATAAGCTATATAAGACCTTTTGGGTGCCATGTGACCATCTTGAATACCATTGACCACCTGGGCAAGTTTGATGGGAAATCTGATAAAGGGTTTTTAGTAGGGTATTCTCTAAATATCAAGGCTTTTAAGGTATACAATTTAGAAACCAAGAGAGTTGAAGAAAACCTGCATATAACCTTTTTAGAAAATAAACCAAATGTTGCAGGGAAAGGACCAAATTGGCTGTTTGATCTTGATTATTTAACTGATTTAATGAATTATCAGCCTGTGAGATTAGAGAATCAAGCTAACAAACATGCAGGTCCAAAAGAAGCTAATCATAGTGCAGGTACACAAGATAATATTGATGCAGAAAATTCTAAAATGGAAGCTAAATCTGCTCAAGACTACTTTATACTGCCAATATGGTCTTCTTATACTTCAACAGTCAAGAGTTTAGAAGCAAAGAATAAAGGTGAAAAGCCTACTAAGAATATTGATTTAAAGACAAATGAGAAGCCATTGGATCAAGAGGATCAATCCTTTTTGGATGAGCTTGAGAGGCTTAAAAGACGAGAAAAGGAGGCCAATGTTGCAGCTGAAGCTCTTAGAAAGGAGTTTGCCCAAGATACTGAGGATTTGATTCTTCAAGCAGGAGTTGCTAGAGCTAGCAGTACTAAAATAGTTAATACTGCTAGCACACCAGTTAGTACTGCCAGTCCTTCTGGTGGACTATCCTACACTGATCTAACCAATATTGACCAAAATGATTCTCAAATACCTGCTCTTGAGGATATTTATGACAATCCTAATGATGGTATTTTGACCAATGCATCTTATGATGATGAGGGTGCAGTGGCTGACTTCACAAATTTAGAAACTATTGTGAATGTTAGTCCTATTCCCACATCAATGATTCACTCTATTCATCCTTCAACTCAAATTCTTGGAGATCTAAAGTCAGCAGTTCAAACTAGGAGCAAAGTGAACAAAAGTTCTAGAGCCCATGCTTTTGTAAGCTATATTCAAAAGCAGAGAAGAAATAATCATAAAGACTTCCAACATTGTTTATTTGCTTGTTTCTTGTCTCAAATTGAACCCAAGAAGATATCTAAAGCACTTGTAGATAAAAGTTGGGTTGATGCTATGCAGGAAGAACTGCTGCAATTCAAGATTAAGAAAGTTTGGATTATTGTAGATTTGCCTTATTGGAAGAAGGCAATTGGAACAAAATGGGTTTACCATAATAAGAAGGATGAAAGAGGTGTTATGGTTAGAAATAAGGCAAGGTTGGTTGCCCAGGGACATAGGCAAGAAGAAGAGATAGACTATGATGAGGTTTTTGCTCTTGTGGCTAGGATTGAAGCCATTAGGATCTTTTTAGCCTTTGCTTCTTATATAGGATTCATAGTCTATCAGATGGATGTGAAAAGTGCCTTCCTTTATGGCACAATTGATGAGGAGATATATGTATCTCAACATCTAGGTTTTGTAGATCCTAAGTGTCCTAAGAAGGTCTACAAAGTTATGAAAGCTCTCTATGGTTTACACTAAGCTCCTAGAGCATGGTATGCTACTTTATCTACTTTCTTGTTGAAGAGTGGATACAGAAGAGGAAATATTGACAAGACTCTTTTTATCAAGAAGGACAAAAATGATATCATGTTAGTACAAGTTTATGTGGATGACATTATTTTTGGTTTTACAAAGAGATCTTGGTGTGATGAATTTGAGGCATTGATGAAGAGTAGATTTCAGATAAGTTCTATGGGAGAGCTCACCTTTTTTATTAGATTACAAGTCAAACAGAAAGAAGATGGCATTTTTATAAGTCAGGATAAGTATGTTGCAGAAATCCTAAAAAAGTTTGATTTTCCCAGTGTAAAAACTGCTAGTACACCAATTGAGACCAAAAAGCCTTTAGTCAAGGACGAGGAAGCTACTAATGTGGATGTACACCTTTATAGATCTATGATTAGCTCTTTAATGTACTTGACTGCTTCTAGGCCTGATATTATGTTTGCAGTCTGTGCTTGTTCTAGGTTTTAGGTAACTCCAAAGACCTCCCATCTCAATGCTGTGAAGAGAATATTTAGGTACCTCAAGGGCAAACCCAAACTGGGCCTTTAGTATCCTTGAGTGTCATCATTTGACCTAGAATCCTACTCAGATAGTGACTATGCTGGAACAAATCTAGATAGGAAATCCATAACAGAAGGTTGTCAATTTCTTAGGAGGAGACATATTTCATGGCAATGTAAGAAGAAGACAATTGTGGCTACTTCTACTACAGAGGCAGAATATGTTGCTGCTGCCAACTGCTTTGGGTAAGTTTTATGTATTCAAAATCAAATGTTAAAATATGGGTTTAATTGTATGAACACAAAAATCTCCATTGATAATGAGAGTACTATATGCATTGTAAAGAATCTAGTATTTCACTTCAAAACAAAGCATATTGAAATTAGGCACCACTTCATTAGGGATGCTTATGAGAAGAAACTTATCCAAGTGCTAAAGATTCACACTGATGAAAATGTAGCTAATCTTTTAACCAAAGCTTTTGTTGTTAGCAAGTTTAATTTCTTGATTGATAACATTGGAATGATCAATCAATAGGCTGCATTAGTTAAGGTGAGGCAAGATGATTTGTTGTACAGTTTGTATGAAATGTTCTGTGAGTAGATGAATCTTGACAATGGTGATGTTTTTCATAGAGTTATTTGGGTTCTAGAGAGTAATTGGAGAGAGCTATAGATGGTACTAAAGAACTCTTGTTTCCAGACTTGTTCAATTTTTGGTTGAAAAAAGTTAGTACCGATAGGATTATAGTTAGTACCGATAGGCAAAGTTTGTACCGCTATCAAGCCGTTAGAGAAAATACCGGTAGGGGTCTAAAGTGTAATTTTTGGCGGTTTCTTCGACATTGGGATTGCTCCTTTTATAAATACCCATCTCAATTACACAATTTATTCACCTAAACTCTCTTAATCGACTTCAATTAACAAACCCTAATTTTTCCTCACCGTCGATCAACAAAATCAATTCAATAATGGCTGGTTTGGATTTCTGCTCAAAGCACAATATGGTTGCCTACTTAGAAAAGAATGATGGGAACACTAAGTTTCATCAAATTATGGACTTCCTCACACATAGTTCAATCCACTTTGCACTCACTGTAAGTCCCTTCATCTCAACTTTATTTGTTGAACAGTTTTGGACATCTGCTAAGTCCAGAATAGTCAACAACATTAGTTATATAGATGTCATTGTTGTTGGCAAGCATGTGACTATCTCAGAGGCATCCATAAGAAGTGATCTTCTTTTTTATGATGCTGATGGGATAGATACTTTGAACAATCGGGCTATATTTGACACTATTCAGTTAATAGGGTATGAGGGGGACCTAAATACTTTAACTTTTAACAAAGCCCTCTTTTCACCTCAATGGAAATTTCTTTTTCATACCATGAATCACTGCATCAATTCTAAATGCACTTATTGGGATCAAATTCCCACTAATATTGCCACAGCAGTGATTTGTTTGGCAACTAATCAAAAATATAATTTTTCAAAATTAATTTTTGATGGTATGATGAGACACTTGGATGCATCTAAGATGTTTGTCATGTATCCAAGATTTTTACAAATCTTTTTGAAAAACTAGTTAAGGGATGTGCCTATCCCTATGAATCACTTTCCAGTCCCAGCCTTAACTAAAATGGTTTTGACATTTATGGTTAAAAAGGGTAAAAACTTTTCATGGAATGTCACACCTTTATTGAACTCTATGTTGGTTCAACCAACAGAGGATGAGGGTGAAGTTTTAGAAAGACCATCTGAATCCCAACCAATACCCTCTCCTAATCACCCAAGTGAAGACCAACCTGAGTCACAGCCTGACCCATCTCCCAGACCTTCTTCTTCTATCCCTATTCCTGATTCCAATCTAGAGGGTTCTGGTGGGAATCATGGAGGTCAGTCATCCAGTGATAGATCCCTATCAGGGAATGAGGATGGCCTGACACTCCAAAGTGTATATGATCTTTATGTTTCTTTATGTATACATGTCACAGCTCAAGTTGCTGAAATTAAAGATTTGAAGGCTCAGATCAAGCAGCTTAAGAAGAAGGCCAGACCTATTATCAACCACCACAAAGCTTGGTTTCAGGCTACTAAGTTGAAGAAACAACAAAAGAAGAAAGATATGGAGAAATCAAAGAAGTGAAGGAGTGTATCCAAACGAAGGAGGAAAGCTGTCAAATCTTCCAAAGGTGCACCATCTGTGCAAACACACACTGACTAGGATGGTCTGGATACTAATGAAGCCATGGACTACACTCTTGCTCAAGATGAAGAGAAGACTGATTCCAAGGTTAAGGAACCCAAAACAAGTTCTAAAACTAAAGAACTTCACTTGGCAGGTGATACATTGGTTATAGATGACAAGGGAAGTGCTAAAAAGGGAGGAAGCACAAAAAGTACTATCAAGACAAATGAAAGTACTATCAAGCCAGATGAAAGTACTATCAAGAAAGATGAAAGTATTGTTAAGCCAGATGAAGGTACCGACAAGCCAGATGAATGTACCGACAAGCAAAATGAAGGTACTGATAGACAGATTAAAGGTACTGCTGAGTATAAAGATTCAAGGGAAAGTGCTACTAAAGATTCAAGGGAAAGTGCTACTCCAACAGCTCCAACAACGACTTCAACACCTACTCCAATAGTTTTTAGTGATGATGAGACTATTACACAAGTTCTTGTCACAATGAGTCAGAACAAGGTGAAACAGAAAGAAAAAGAAAAAGGAGTAGAGCTTAAGAATGTTGAGGATATTAAGAGACCAAGGCCTACATCAACAAGATCAGTGTTAACATTGAAACCTCTTCTTAAGATCGATCCAAAAGCTAAAGGATAAAGAATGATTAAAGAAGAAGATGAATCTGATACTGAATCAGAAGATATCACTGAAGCTGAAAAGAAGTTTAAAATGCTTACTAATGATGAAGAGATGGCCAAAAAGGTTTAAGAGGAATAGGAAGCAGAAGAGGAAAAGAAAAGGTTGGCTGATGAAGAAGCTACTAAGGCTGTATTCACCAATGAGTATGATTTTATTCAGGCAAGACTAAATGCAGATAAGATTCTTACTGAGAAGCTTCAAGATGAAGAGAGAGAAAAGTTCACCATCGAAGAGAGAGCTAAGTTGCTTCATGATACCACTGCCGCACAAAGGAGATTTCTTGCTCAACAAAGATCTGAGGTTATTAGAAACAAACTTCCTTCAAGAACTCAGCTAAGAAACCAAATGATGACATACTTGAAGCATGTTGGAGGCAAGAAGCATTCTGATTTGAAGACCAAAATTTTTGAAGAAATACAAGTTTAGTATGAAAAGGTAAAAAGGACTGATGAAAACTTCATTTCTATTAGTTCTGTTGAGGATGAGAGGCTAATAAAAGATTTGAACAAGAAAGTTGCTGGTATAAAGAATGCAAAAAATATTAAGGAGGAAAATAAAGAAGAAGAAGGTACCAAAAAGAGAAAACTTGGCATAAGGAAAAAGATGAAGTCAAGGAAAAAAAGATTCAGACAAGATACTTCTGAGGATGATGAAACTAATAGTGAGAAAGAGAATGATGAGCTGAGATTATGCTTAACAATAGCTCCAGATGAGGACAAAGAGGTAGATTATGAAATACTTGACAAGAAGTATCCTATCATAGAATGGAAATCTAAGTATCTTGGAATTAAACCACAGTATGATGAAACTAAAGACTTAAAGGAGATTAATCTAAATGTGGTAATTAGAAGCAATGGACAAAGGAGATACTTTAGTACTCTAATGAGAGTGCTTTCTATATTTGATAGAGAGGATTTGAGTGCTGTATATCAACTTATGATGGACAGATACCAAGATGAGATACCTAAAGATTTTGACAAAGTACTTTAGGGAGATTTAATGATAATGTTCAATCTAAGTGATAAAGATGAGTTTTGGAACTCACAACAAGATTGGAATGTAGTAAGTTAAAGATACATGGTTCTTCAGGGGTACATACTTTAATGACTGAGGCAGGATTAGTCATTCATATGCTTGTTGAGAAAAAGTATCCTTTGAGAAAGAAAGTGCTATTGCAAATGCTAGAATTGAAGTTGGAATCTGAAGAAGATAGTACTATGGCATTGGAGTTGATTAGATTTGTCAAGAAGTTAATTGCAGAGTTAGAACCTAAAAACTCTGATGGAGATGAGGAAGATCTTTAAGTGTTGGTTTCCAAACCACACAACAAATGGTCATCAGTTCACCATGTTTAACAGACATAAGAACTGACTAGTCCATAAGCAAACGTCTTGTGGTAAAGACTTCTCAAATCCGTTTATGGTTGACAATTTATCAAAAATTGTATGGTTCTTAACTCACCTTGCTTCATAGTAAAGAGTTGGCTAGTCCAGGATCAAATAGTTCCTGGTAAAGACAAATCAAATCTGTTGATAGCTGATAGTTTGCTAAAAACTATATGGTTATCAATGCACCATGTTATAGCAATGAAGCATTATCTAGTCCAAAAGCAAACGGTTTTTGGTAAAGACAAATCAAATCCGTTGATAGTTGATAGTTTACTCAAAACTATAAGGTTCTTAATTCACCTTGTTGTTTACAATGAAGAATTGGCTTTCCTAGAGCAAACGGCTACTGGTAAAGGAACATCAAATCCGTTAATGGCTAGTAGTTTGCCAAAAACTACAAAGCCAACTTAGTTGGATTGTTGCAGAAAAGATGTAGCTGTGTTGCAAACAAAACATATATATATAAGAAGACAAGGATTGTAAGCTGCTAAGTGATCAAGATAACGGTACAAGAGTTCAATATTATTAAAAGTGAAGATCTAAGAATGACACAGAAAGGATCAAAGGTACTTAAGTTTATCTCAGATTGAGTCAAAGATTTAATAGAGTGTTTGAATACATCCTCCACGAAATTTAAGATATCTACATCAGAGAAACATGAAGTTAAACAAGTTCAACAAACATGTTTAGGGGAGGATTGTTGGGAATTATGCTTTCCTAACTTAGTACCGCTAGTTGTAATAAAAAGTACCGACAGTTATAGTTTGTACCGTTAGTATTAGTTTGTACTGTCAGTACAAAATAGTTAGTACCGTTTAAGAGATATGCATGAAATTTTATAGGAAAAGAAATGCATTATCTTTTACGCGTTTTATAAGTCTGTTAGGGTTCATCCTTGGTGTATAAAAGGAACCCTACAGCATTAGAGAAGACGCATCTCTCACCAAAAAAGCAATCTCATAGTTAGTAATCTGTAATCATTTTAGCAGATCAATACAAAAGTTTAGTTATTAATATTCATTGTTCTTCTTAGCATTATAAGTTAGTTTCCGCATAACTTATAGTGTTCATAGTCATTGTTTCTCATGTAGTTTGTGTGGAACTATCCATATTAGCTACAACCCTTAATAGGCTAGAAAGATCTATATTGAATTGGGATCTACATCATTGGTATGGATTGGTTATCCAAGTATCATGCTAGAATTATCTGTGACGAGAAATTCGTCCACATCCCCATCAACGGTGAAACTTTGATCATCCAAGGTGACCAAAGTAAAACCCGACTAAATCTCATATCTTGTATAAAAACCAAAAGATATATATCCCGAGGTTGTCAAGTTTCCGTAATCTAAGTAATGGAAAAGAAGTCAGACGAGAAAAGACTAGAAGATATCCCAGTAGTCATAGAATTCTCAGAAGTTTTTCTTGAAGATCTACCTGGCCTTCCTCCCGTTTGCTAAGTAGAATTCCAAATCGATCTAATTCTAAGAACAACACATGTAGCCTGAGCACCCTATAGATTAGCTCCTTCAGAAATGCAGGAACTATCTAACCAACTTCAAGAGTTATCAGATCAAGGTTTTATCCTACCAAGTACTTCACCCTGGGGAGCTCCTGTCTTATTTGTCAAAAAGAAAGACGGATCTTTCAGAATGTGTATCGATTACCGGGATCTGAATAAACTTATCGTAAACAATCGTTACCTATTACCCAGGATTGATGACTTATTTAACCAACTTCAAGGTTCGAGTGTCAACTCGAAGATTGACTTAAGATCAGGCTATCATCAACTGAGATTCATGGATGAAGATATTCCCAAGACTGCTTTTAGAACAAGATACGAACATTATGAATTTCAAGTGATTCCATTTGGTTTAACTAACGCACCTGCTGTATTCGTGGATCTCATGAACCGTGTGTGTAAACCATACTTTGATAAATTTGTGATAGTGTTCATCGATGATATTCTTATCTACTCCTGTAACAAAGAAGAGCGCGCAAATCATCTGAGAATAATCTTAGAATTACTCAAGAAAGAGAAGTTGTATGCCAAGTTTTTCAAGTTTGATTTCTGGATTCGTATCGAGCAATTTCTTGGACACTTAATTAATAGTCAAGGATTTCATGTTAACCCCACCAAGATTAAAGCAGTTAAGAATTGGACATATCCTACTACACCCACAGAAATACGTTAATTCTTAGGACTTGTCGGCTATTATCGGAGATTTATCAAAGATTTCTCGAAGATTGCAAAGTCTTTGCCTGAATTAACCCAGAAAAACAAGAAGTGTATCTGGGGAAAAGATCAAGAGTTGGATTTTCAACTACTTAAACAGAAGCTATGTGAAGCTCTAATCTTAGCATTACTTGAAGGAAATGATGATTTTTTTATTTACTGTGATGCATCCTATCAAGGTCTGGGAGCGGTGTTAATGCAAAGAGAGAAGGTTACTGCATATGCATCCTGACAACTTAAGCCTAATGAAGAAAACTATACCACTCATGATCTCGAATTAGGAGTAGTAGTGTTCGCTCTTAAAATTTGGAGACACTATTTGTATGGCACAAAATATACTGTGTTCACTAATCATAAAAGTCTTCAGCATATCCTTGATCAGAAAGAGTTTAACATGAGACAACACCGTTGGCTAGAATTGCTTGCAGATTACGATTGTAAAATTCACTACCATCCTGGAAAGGCAAATGTCGTAGCAGATACCTTAAGCTGGAAGGAACGAATCAAACCACTTCGAGTTAGATCATTAGTTATGACCATTCATCCAAAATTACCATCACAAATTCTCAAAGCTCAAACTGAAGCACTCAAAGAAGAAAACATCAAGGCTGAAAACGTACGAGGAATGGACAAAGCATTTGAAATACGTCCTGATGGAACTCGTTGTATTAAAAACCAAAGTTGGTTACCACTCTTTGGTAATCTGAGAGACTTAATCATGCATGAGTCCCATAAATTAAAGTATTCCATTCACCCAGGTTCTGACAAAATGTTTCAGGATCAAAAGAAACTATATTGGTGGCCTAACATGAAGGCAATCATTGCTGAATATGTTGGCAAATGTTTAACATGTTCTAGAGTTAAGGCAGAATGTCAAAAGCCGTCTGGCTTACTGGTACAGCTGGAGATTCCTATGTAGAAGTGGGAAAGAATAACAATGAATTTTATCACAAAACAACCTAAAACATCAAATAAGCATGACATAATCTGAGTCATTATCGATCGCCTTACCAAATCCGCACATTTCATCCCCACCTGAGAGATAAATAGTATGGAAACCCTTACAAGATTGTACATAAAGGAAATAGTCTCTCGGCATTGAGTGCCAATATCTATCATCTCGGATCATGACAGTCATTTCACATCCAGATTCTGGCAATCATTACAAAGTGCTTTGGGTACTCAATTAGACATGAGTACAACATATCATCCCGAAACTGATGGGCAAAGTGAAAGGACCATCCAAACACTTGAAGACATGCTTCGAGCCTGTGTTATAGATTTTAGAAAATTATGGGAAAACACTTACCATTAGTAGAAATTTCTTACAATAACAGTTACCATGCCAGTATTAAGGCAGCACCATTTGAGGCACTTTATGGTCAAAAGTGCAGATCACCTATTTGATGGGCCAAAGTTGGAGATGGTCAACTTACGAGACCAGAAATAATCCATGAAACCACTAAAAAGATTGTGCAAATTCGACAACGCTTGCAAGCTGCAAGAGATCGGCAAAGAAGTTACGTCAATGTAAGGCGAAAGCCCTTAGAATTTCAAGTTGGAGATCGTGTTATGTTAAAAGTATCACCTCGTAAAGGTGTCATCCAATTTGAAAATCAAGGAAAGCATAATCCCCGGTACATTAGACCTTTCAAAATCCTTGAACGGATTGGCCGAGTGGCATATAAACTTGAGCTTCCTAAAGAGCTCAGTAATGTCCACAATACCTTCCACATTTATAATCTAAAGAAATGCTTATCTGACGAATCACTTGTCATTTAAATGAAAGAACTTCGGCTTGATGACAAACTCAACTTTGTGGAAGAACCAGTGAAGATTATGGATCGAGAAGTCAAGCAACTAAAACAAAGTCGTATTCCTATAGTCAAAGTAAGTTGGAACTCCAAAAGAGGACCAGAATTTACTTGGGAACATGAAGATCAAATTCGTGCCAAGTACCCACATCTGTTTTAAAACATCACTCTGGCATCCAACTAAATATCAGGATGAGATTTCTTTTAAGGGATGGAGACTATAACAACCAATAATTTTCATCACTATAATTATCCATCTATTAAATTAGATGCGCTGTAATATCCATCTATTATATATACCACCTTTTTACAGGGAAATTTTTCGCTTTATTCCATTATGTAATGTGGTTTACATAACTAATGTAAACGAGCTTACGTAACCTCTACCAATGCCATCTATATCTATGTTTATATCATGTAAACATCCTAATATGTCAAGTCTATATCTTAATATCATTTTTACAAAGTACATTATCTATTTAACATACCATTTGCAACGTTATATCAAAATAGACTTTATCCGTTAACATTTATATCAAAACCCTAATTATATGTAATGTATACATATAAAATAAATGTGCAAGCCTTCAATCATGTGTACAAGTGTATAATGCAATATTTGAATCATACTTCCCTCCAAAACCATGGTACAACACGTTTAAGCTCAATGTACAAATCAATAAAGCACAGATTCAAATAAGCTCATTTTACCACCATTTTTCTTCTAGTTTCTTACCATTACTTAAGCACTAAGTACAAGCTCCTAATGCACAACATTTAAACCCTAATTACCCTAATCCTAAACCCTAATCTACGTCCTAAAACCTAAAACCCTAACCCGAAACCCTAAACTAGTTTTAAAACCCTAATTTCATTTTAAAACCTAAACCTTAAACCTAAACCCTAATCCTAACAATAAAACCTTAATCCTAAACCCTAATCTATCCTAAACCTTAACCCTAACTCGAATTTAAATCCAAAAACCCTAACTCGGACCTAAATTCAAACCCGACACCCCTTTATTTCATTTTTGACCTATTTTAAACCAATCTCTTTTTAAACCCATTTTTAAGCTAAGCTAGCTCCCTAACACCTCTATGACCTTACCACCATGTCACCAAGCAGCCACCCAAGCACCTCTATCACCTCCTTGCACCCTTGTTAACCAAGCAAACCACCTCATCACCCTCTTGTCCATTCGCACCCATCCAACACCTTCCACCTTGCATTGCTATTTTCATAGCCCACAATACTCATCACTAGCCTTCTTAAGTCATCACCCTAGCACTCTTGGCTACTACTCCAAGCCAAAGACTTGGCCTTCAAGTGTTCGACCCCTGTATAAAGCCGCACCCCTTATTCCTTTAAAATCACACCTTAAAAACTCAATACAAACACAAATGGAGTTCTACCCTAATCAAGGAAAAAGTAAAGGGTCCCTAACATCAGAATAGAAGCCAAGAATCAAGAGAAGGAAGGTCTTGAATCCATATCTAGGCGTACGCACCCAAAAACCTCATTTCGACCTATTTTAGCTCAAGTAAGCTTATAATCTTGTTCAATAAGCTCATAATCTGTTTTAGAATGTTCATAAGACTTCTAAGATCCTATATGAACTCTTGTTAAATCATTGAATCCTCAAACCCATGCATTTTTGGTTAAAACCCTAAAAATGACCCGTTTTAATTTTCTAGCTAACGAATCCTTTTTCTAAACTTTTGTTACATTAGAACATATTATTTTAGCTTATTCTAATAAGCCATAACCTGCAAAACTCTTTTGGATTTCAAAAATATCAAAATTATGAATTTTAGACTTGATTTGTAAATGTTTTCATGCATAGGGGTATATATCGTAACTTTCTGAAATTTATAACTAGAGGGACTGAAAATGTTATTTTCCTAAAGTTATAACTACAAGGGGCTGTTTTGCCAAGTCCTAAAGTTAAAGGTTTAAATTACATATACTTTATATATAAAGAACTAAACCTGTAAAAGTTTATAAATCAAGGGTATTTATTGCCATTTTTGCAAACTTAAAAATATAAAGTGTAATATTTTTATATAAATTATAAAAATTTATATTAATATTATAAAACCCGATACATTTATCGCTATTAATCAACGATTGACGCGTTATAAAACATGTACGTTATATAATTAACGTAATTCATCATCGACTAGCTTTTGAAGAAACTTACAAATCTTAGCGTATCACGTTACTAGGGAATTTCATGTGAGGGGTTCCATTTGGATATTTGTTTTGACGAGTTTGCTGGGTTTACGACTTAAAGTACCCTGACTCCTCAAACGATACTACATGGCCTCTGGATTATGATAGCCAGAACAGTGATACAATATTTCCATAAATTAATAAATCAAAGCAATACGTTAAACTTTATGATGTTTTGAAACATAAACCATCACACTAAGACTTGACATATTACCCCAAGTTGCATGACGAGGCCGTTAGTTTCACTTGATATACTTTTGCCATCAATCAAATTTTCCCTGTTAAGGTGAGTTCATAGCCTCGCATTTTAAATCTTCTAATGTTTTCATAAACCCATTAGGGTGATACATGCTATAAACCATAAATGCAAGTGTTTTTCCAACTGTATGCTATCCTGATCTATTATTTCTTAAGTCCTTACTTTTGCCATTAAGACCCCACTATCATGAACCGTTAATTACTTTTCGGAGTAAGCGTGAATGTTGTGAATAAATCTATTTTGGATTAAACTCCCCGTTGGTGTACCTATACTTTCTGGTAACCAAACGCACTTCATTTGAATCACTATGCGGGTGTTTGGCAAAGGCACCAGTTGGGGCAACTTCTTGTGATTATGTTTTCAATAATAATTGTACTCATTGCAATTATTACACTTATGGGTGTATAACAACATAACCCACTGTTATAATGACTTGTATTCAAACTGTTTAACATAAACCTATGAATTTCACTCAACCTTTGTGTTGATCTTTTTAGCATGTTTATCTCAGGTATTTGAGCAACTTATAGCACGGAGTGGCACGGACTTGAAGATGGCTAAACTGTTATCATTCAAACTTTATGTTTCTAGATGTTTGGGACCTCTCTTTTGTAAAAACTCTGATGAATAAATGAATGATAACTAAATTTTCTAAAAACGTCTCTTTACGATTTGTTTTCTATGATTATGACTGTTGTACTATGAAATAATACCCCAGATTAGCTTCCGCTTCTATATATGTCAAAATGGGGGTGTTATATACTCAAATAATTAACTTGGGTTAAAACAATAATGTACTAAAAGCGAGTACATACAAGGTAGGCTAAGGAGATTTAGGTGTAACAATTGGTTTAAGGGTGATAATGTTCTTCATTAATAGTCTGGCTTAACCAGAAAATTATGAGAACCATGAAAAAGGATAGGCTCTGAGGGTTGTACTAAGGGTATCCTAAACTAAAGATGAGTTCATGGAAAGGGTGTGGGATTGTTACATGATCGGTGTGACCATCATAACAATTACAGGTTTTAAACACAGGTTAATCATAATTCCTCTTATCAAGCAAATCCTAATACTTACGATGTGGTCTCGGGATGCATCACAAAAACAAGTTCTAGAATTTAATATACTATCGGTACACTCTCATAATCCTAAAGTAACCAATACCAATGTTCTAGAAAAGGTGACAAAACCACGCATACACATCCGTAACGAAGGAATAGACACACATGATTTCTCATTCCTTAACTCGAGCAAGCTAAGGGTATAATATCTAAGGGCGAACCTCACATTTTGGGGGTGGAATTTAAGAGTTTTTGTGCTAGTAATATAAATTCCTATCCATAAGACGCTATTAATACTCGGTTTTTGTCTGTATGTGTCATAAAAATTTTAAATTTTGGTTCAAAATTACCTCTTATGCTATGTTTCGATATATTACCCATCATTTCAAGGAAAAAGCAAATGGAAAATGAAAGAATAGTTTCTAAGGCTTATTCGCCCCTACACTTAAGTTGAACATTATCCCAAATGTTCTATAAAGGTACTCATATAAACGAATAAAGGGATAAGAAAATAAGGAAAAGAAACTAGTACTCCCCTGGTTTGCTCAATGATGAAGAAGAAACATACGACAACTGATTAAATCGTCATCCAAGAATTGTCCAATGAAACTTCCTAAGAACTTCCAAGCTTCTTCTCATCAAATATAACCTGTAATCAAAGATAAAGATAACTACACCAAGCATAAAATGTGCGATATACAAATATACAATATGAAATTAGGGTTTGACTCGATAAAACAGTGAAGATAGGATGAGAGAATTGTTAATCTCATGGTTTTTTTTGCAAGTTTATAACAGAAGAGTACATATTTTAAATGTTATGCAAGTTACATTTTCAAAAATAATTAAAAACTTTAAGTTTTTTGGACTTGGGCGTTTGACACCGTCAGGATTACCCTGACCCCGTCACAAGTGTCGTGGTGATGGCGTCATGTGTAAATCGTGACGCCGTCTCTACGTTCTGTGAAAATGAAATTTTTATTTTTAATGAAAAATTTTCTGCACTTAATTCCATAAGTTAATTCCTTTACAAATGGCTGCATAAAACCTGAGATTTAACAATTTATTCATATGACTCGAAACTGATGCGAATTAATCTGAAAAAATTATTTAACATGCTTGAACTTGGTTCAAAAACCGGATAAATTCCCCTACACTTATTATTTGCAAAATACATTTGATTGAAATTAAGACGAGGTTAAAAACAAAACAAAGCATGATTACAAGAAAGAGTTCGAACATGATAGAATAAAATGAAAATAATAAAACATAAGACACTCCTAATGTACGGGAAAAATAAATATTAGGTTGCCTCCCAAAAAGCGCTTTTCTTTCTTTACGAGTCTTGTAGCTAGACTCGAAGTCACACGTCCTTACGTGACTTCTCCTTTATCGTCCATCATCTTTTTTTCTAACCTCATTAAATGCCTAACTCCTCTCCTATCTCCTTCGTCTTGCCTATACTCATCCCCAATGAGTAAGCTTTGATAATAGTGTATCCTTCTATTGCTAAAGTTTTCTTCATAGGCGAGCGGGGTATAAAATAGGTGCGAGCACCCATAAGTCTTGTTTGCTTAAATATTTCCATGGTGTGAGGCATTTTAAATTTGATTTTCTCATTATCTTGTTTAAACATGATCGATCCTTCTTCTTTATTGTAGACGAGGCCGATTTATCAATGAAAGGCCTCCCAAATACCATCTCTCCAAGGCAGCGATCAATAATGCTAGTGGTATCCTCCAATATCATAAAGTTGCATTCGTAGGCGAAGCTTCCTATGAAAATTTTTAGACTTCTTACTCTTCCTACAAGGTTGCTAATTTTATCGGGGTTTGACGATTTCTGCCTCGATCTAAGCCTATAAGTCATGATTTGATTATATTGACGCCTAGACATGGTATTGATTGGTGATTCTAGGTCTATGTAAGCATGTTTCTTGAAGAAGTAACCGATCATGCAGGAAATTTTGATGTTGTTTAGGCCTTTGGCTCTTATTCTCGCCTTTACCCACAGGGGTCGAGGATTCTTTAATAACCATTCATGGTGTGATAATTCCTTCATAGTTGGGAATGAGTTAAAGTTTTCATCATCTTCATCCTCTTCCTCCTCTTTGAGTATTTCTTCAACTTCCTCATCAGTTTCAAATTTACTTTCTTCTTTTTCAATCACCTCTTCTACTTCCATGTCGGTTTCCATTTCATCTTCCTCCTTTCCTTGCTCATTTACTTCTTTATTTCCTCTTGTTATTTTACCAAGGTCGTGTCTGCATATGTTGGTTGATGAGACGTCTTCATCCGTATCATTATCCTTACTAAGGATGACGATCGAATTGACGAAGTAAACGTGCTTTGGAGCTGACGGATTCTTGTTTAGTTCTTTTATGGATGCGGGAGAGAGATATTTTGGGGAGAACAACTTTAACGGGCTTTTGATTCCTTTCTTTCTTAGTTCCTCCTTTTTGACATGACTGATTGCTGCAATGCTTTTGGGGGTCATGGAGTTTCCTGCATTTTCAGGGGTCGATATGGCATTGAGTTTTTCAGAAACAGTTTTCCAAAGAAGGTTTATCTTTCCAATCATGTCGTCCTGCTGTTGTTCGAGTTGGGTTCTTAGGTGAGATAACCTCTTCTCTTGGTTAGAGTCAAAATCAAGTAATGCCTTTTCAAGCTTTATTTGATGGCTAGAGGAGTGGACAGAGATTGATCCATTTTGTGGGATAGTGAAGGTTTGGGAATGTGCCCAGTTAAAGTTTGGTTTCTCCTTTTAGGTGTTGGCGGTATCATTGAAATTCCTTGGCCCTTGGTTCGGAGTGAACCTCTTACCTCCTATTTCGTTCGCGCGCGATGATGCGTAGTCAACATAAGCTTGCTCGGAATTATCCATGCAATACTGATTTTCATAGGGACCACTGAAGATTTCACATGAGGTACTGATTTTGTTTACTTGGGTACGTTGTGTCAGAGCAAGATGAGCTTCCATCAAGTGTTGGACTTGATTTTTGAGCTCGATTAGACGGCGGTCGGATGTACTCGGGACATCTTAAGGCAAAGTGATTGCCTTGACTAGCTTAGCGAAATCCCTTGGGTCGTTCCAACTTTCGTTGTCATAGAGGGTGAGGTCCTCTAATAATGCCCAGGATTCTTTGACATTTCGGTCACGAAGCTTACCACCGGCCAATTGGTCAATGGTTCGTCTTGTGACAGGATTTACATGGTCATAAAAAATTTAGACTTGGAGCCAAAGGTCGATGCCATGATGAGGGACTTTTTGTAGTAAGTCCTTAAAAAGAGTCCATGCTTTGGATAGAGATTCTCCATGATGTTGTTGGAACATCAGGATATCATTGCGGAGTTTTGTGGTCCTTCCCGATGGAAAGAATTGAGCAAGGAATCAGGTAGTAAGATCCTCCCATGTGGTGATGGATCCTGCTGGAAGACGTTCAAGCCAATTGCTAGCTTAATCATGAAGGGAAATTTGAAATAAACGCAGGCGCGTTTTTTCTCTATTTTCACTGTCAAGGTCAAGTGAGTCCACTAGTTTTAGAAAATCCTTGAGGTGTTGGTTTGGATCCTCGGACCGAAGTCTGTGGAATGAGCATCCGTTTTGCACCAATCGGATGGTGTCGAATCGAATAGGTACCACGTTGTTCCCTACAGGGAGCTCAATGGTGTTCCTATAGCCCTCGTGGCTAGGTTTGGAGTAGTCTCCTAGAGTGCGGATTGGATTCTCGTCTCCCATGGTGGTTGACGAGAATGGGCTACGAAACAATTAACACAAAGAAAAGATAGACTACGAGAAAACTAATATGTGGGAATCAAATCTTACTTGAAAGGATTCAAGAAAGTAGAACTAAGCTAAACTATGATCAAAACCTAACTATTCCCCACGCAACGGTGCCAAAAACTTGTTGCGGTTGTCGTAAGGGACTTCTACAAGAAGTTTTACAACTCCCTAGGCATTGTACCTAATCGTTGTAGTGTAGTATAGGCAAGACTCAGGGTTGTTATCGTTCTCTAGAGGAATATGTTGAGAAGGCTTGATCACGATCTAACAGAATTATAAGGGTTGAGAAAAGATTCTTTTTGTGTTTTTATGTTTATAGGAAAGCAGTAAATCATATGTTTGAGAGGTTTGGTTTGGTTTTAGCTATTAAACTAAATAATAATCTAAGCTAATGGTGATAACAATATAATAAAAGATTGTGTTCATTTAATAATGTATTACTCCCTAGATTGCTTCTCCTAGTGTTGTTGCTTTGTCACACTTGTGATGATCTATGTAACTATTTCCTAGGTCAAGAACTAATTACACGAATTCGCCGTCTATTTAATATTCCGTTAAGGCAACGCATAAGTAAGGTAGTCTGAATACTATTACAAGGCCCCTAAGAGTATATTAAATGCAATTGAAATATATTAAGAGTGGATCAACCATATAAGGGGAAACGTAATATGAAGACTGTTACCCGATGGTATCTTTCTACAAAATCATGTTTTCCTAGACATATAGCGATACAGACAAAAGCTGGTTTTCTAAGACCTAACATGCATATTCATCACAAGAAACAACACCACTAAGATCTACATCCTAGATTTCATACAATCATTAATAAACACAATAGAAGATTTAGCCAAGCATGTTAGAGATAAAGTAAGAACATATAAGAATCACACAACAAGACATATTGAATGATTAAGATAGTCTTAATTGATTAAAATATGAATTGAAGGAAGTACAATAGGGTTTTGAGGCCTTAAAATCGTCCCTAACAGCTGCTAAACGAACTAGGGTTCGCCCCTTTCTTTTACTCTAAAGTTACACACATAAAACCCTAATTTCGGGTTTGTATATATAGGAAAATCACTATGAGGGCGTCTCGTTTTAATCGTGATCCCAGGAAGTTTTGAGACCAGCTAAGAAAAGGATTGGATCAGGGAAAGTCCAAACATTGATAGGATATCTACCAAGTCATTGAAAGGAGGGATTTTCATGAATCATATCAGGAAGTTTGTATTTGAAAGATTTTTTGTCCCATCTATTATCTTTAGAAAGCAGCTCGGGATAAGCAACAGGAATGATAGAGTCTTGAACAAAGAAAAAGCGACCTTTCCAACCTTCGATACGAGTAATGACCTTGGGTAGAAGATTAGGTATGTGTTTTTCAGGTCTTTTAGCAAAGGTCAGCCACTGAACACCAGGAAACAAATTAAAGAAGCCCCTAAAAAGTTCAACAGTAGGCTCACAGCCATACGCTTTGCACATAACGACAAAGGTAGTAAGTTTGGTGTAGCCAAAGGGATTGAGTCTGGACAAGTGGACCTTAAAGTACTGAAAAACGTCACAGAAAAATTTAGGGAGAGGTAACCTAAGATTGGCAAGGCTAAAACAATGCGTATACAGACCAACGTACCCATCAGGGGTGTCAAATATGGTCTGGTTACGCTTGGGAAGAACCACTTTGTACTCAGAAGGAATGGGGTAGACAGAAAGGAAATCAGAAAACTCTTCCTTTGTAAGAACACATGTTTGTTAACGAATTATATGCTTTGCACTCATAACAGAAAAGAGAGGAGTAACGATCTTACCTTTTTAAGTGCTTGAACAAGGCGTAGACTATGGAACAAAGAGGTGCCAGAGGTAAAAAATGGTATGGTTTTTGATTTTAGTATTTACAAGGAATAAATTTACTTTACAATCGTGCACGTGTAGGGATGACAAGTCATCCGCATTTCGCTACCCAACATCCTATGGCCTCACCGCACCATGTTGAAAACAAGCAATGGCGAAACACCATTCAGTCTGACATACGGAAGTGAAGCCGTCATTCTGGCCGAAATAGGAATGCCAACCTACCGAACCATACATTTCAACGAAGCACTAAACGAAGAAGAGATATGGTTGAATCTAGATCTTATACAAGAAAGAAGAGACAGCAGTAATCTGAGAGGCAAAGTGATGACGTACCCTCCCCTCCGGCTCGAAGGCCTCCCCTTCGAGCTCAAAAGGGATTTACTCTCAATTATACCTAGAAACCTTCGAATAGTTTCTAGTGGCATAAAATCATCTTCGCGATGGTTACCATTATGGGAACTCGCCACGCGAAGCCCTACATCCTTCGCGGTGGGTCTTCGACGAAACTAGGGCAAAGGTAGAGACTTGGTCAAGTCTAAACCCACGTTCTACCTCTCTTCCAAGGCTTACCTGCCAAGACAGAGATCATGGTACACAACCTGCAATCACCCCTTAAATCACAGAACACCTCCACAATCACCAGTTTATGTGCAATGCCTTGCTCCATCATATTTCTCTACCTATAAATAGATGAGAAGATCCTCAGGTATGTTTTACGCTACACACACCTACTTATTTATTTCATACGTCATTACTCCTAAAAGCGCATACTTACTCTCACGTCAGAGGTGATTCACAGGGACACCCCATGCGCTTTACTTAACGTAGTGTTTCCATTTGTGTTGTCACAAGTTATTCAAGACTCGGAAATCAAGCATACACCCCAAGAACTCTTTGATCCTCATCGAAGCCTGATCGTGTCCATATCTGCACAATCAGTAGCGCCATCCGTGGGACCTGCAACAAATAGTCCCTTTCAAACCAAGTCAATAACCACCAAACCACGTGACCTACTTTTCTGGCATGACAAACAGGAGAGAGATGACACCACCCTCAGGTTTATCGACCCTAACTCCTTTGCCCGATCCTAACGCGAGTGAACTATCGCTAAAACTCCTGAAAATGCGCCACTCATAAATCGTGCGTCCACTTCAAACAACCATGAACCTATGATCAGTCCAGCTTTCGTTGAAGCCAATTATGAAGTCTTTAAATCCCTCTTAAGGGAACGCAGAAGACAGATGCGTAACGAAGACCTCCGCACTGAACTAGAATACTTTAGTGAGGAGTATGATGAAGAGAGGGAAATGAAACCCAGGCCCACGCGGGATCAGGAAGCTACACCAGTTCTGCAAGTAGCGTCTTCGAGGATTCAAAGACATAGGGAAAGAGTAGTTGAATTCGAAGATGCTCTAAACAGGGAAGGGAGCAGGGTCAAAAGGAATACCAAAGGTGGAAGGCCTTTAGAGCAGAGAGTAGAAGAAAATGGTCCACAGGGGATGAACCTCCCTCCACTCCTGGCTGCTCATTTAGGAAGAAGGGAGAATGGTCAACCTCTACCATCATCATTGACCTCCGTACAGGGAGGCCGTCATCCTTCGACTAACACAAGAGGGAATCTCCCTCCTAACTGTATGCTTCTCTCGTGAAACGCTCAACCATTCATACCCAATATTTTACAGCCATCTAATAGACCTATACCCGTTTATGTTAACCCTTACCTTCAATCTAACATGGGAGCAGCCTGCGGGCAACCCATAAGCCATCCTTCCCAGGCTCAGGAGGGCAACTCCTTCTTCGGAGGACCTCTCACCTATTACTCCTATAGGGGATATGCTTCGCAGGCCCTCGCGGGAAGCAGCGTTCCCGTGTCTCATGGGCTCATGCACCCCTCGGGTGTTTTCCCTAATAGCTATCCTTTCAATGCACAACCTGTATACCCCTTGCCAAATGCACCCATTTACCCAAACCAGGCTCCTAGTGGTCTCTTCGCAGACTACACTGGCTGTGTAACCCCATTCGTTCGCTGGATTGAGGACTACCCTTTTCTAGACGGATTAAAAATGCCTTCGAATGTTGGATCCTATGACCGAAAGGGAGATTCCAACAATTTCTTGTACCTCTTTGAAGGCGCCATTCGTATGCAAAATTAGGCAATGCCCGTAGCCTGTCATATGTTCACCTAAACTCTTAAAGATTCTGCCCGAATATGGTGGAATGGTCAAAAGACAGGTAACATTCTTAACTACGAAGACCTGAAGGCAAAGTTCCGATCCCACTTTAGCCAACAGAAGAAGTTTACGAAGACACACCTCGCAGTACATAACATTAAGCAGAGGGAAGGAAAAAGCACCAGAGCTTTCGTTACTAGGTATACAAATGATACTCTGCAAATTTTGGGTCTAAATGAAGAGCAACGCATTTCTGGATCCATTCATAGGCTACAAACAAGAAGCCGAGTAAAGTTCCTCTCCATAGACCTCCCAACCAGTTATAAGGGTCTGATGGAGAAGACTTATACTTGGATCGAAGCAAAAGAGGTCGTAACCAATGGTACCCCGAATGACCGCCGAGAAAACTCTAAAAGATTCAAGAGAGATTCCTCATGGGACAACAACAAAGGGAATAGAAGAGACATACCTTTCTCATACCATGGGGTTAACCACGAATTACTCTCTAACTTATCCAAGAGTCCGAGGGAAATATTGGCCACATAGAAGGTAGAAAAAACCTTTGAACAGCCGCCTCGCATGATCAGGAGCAGACGTTCATGCGACATGACCAAGTTTGCTACTTTCATGAAGACCATGGGCACGAAACCAATGATTTCCGCGAATTGAGGCACCAGATCGAAGAAGCCGTGAGATCAGGATAACTTTCTCATCTGGTAAAGGGAATAAAGAAAGGAAAAACGAGAGTTTCAGACACTCAACAGGGAATAAAGAAAGAAAATAAGGAAACAACACCAGTCGAAGCACCCGTCCTTATGATAAGCAGACATTACCAAACTCAAAAGATGAAGTCAGCGAGAGAGCTTATCAACAGGCTTGGGGAGATCACGTTTCCCCTTGTTTCAGGTAGTAACAACTCCTCTGATCTAGTCATAATAAAAGCCCGAATATCTGGAAGAGAGGTGAGACGAGTATATATAGATAGCGGGAGTTCGTGTGAAGTTATCTACGAGCACTGTTTCTTAAAGTTGAAACCCGCCCTTCAACCACTCAGGGTTGACTCACGGGTTCTGCTTGTAGGTTTCTCGGGGGAGCACTCTTGGCCCCTCGGGGAAGTCCCTTTGGAAGTCACAATAGGAGATAGTTCCCTCACAAGGATGGAGGTTCTTAACTTCGTTATCATACGGTCCAACTCACCACATAACCTCTTGCTTGGAAGAACCGCTATGCAGCGAATGGGAATCGTAGTGTCCATAATTTACGAGGCCATAAAATTCCACACTCCCAAAGGAATAGGCACCGTGCTATCGACATATGAACCCCCTAAGAGAGACGAAAGAAAGAAGAAACCTAAAGCTACATGCCTAGAGATCGCGAAGAACGTTCGCAGTTGTGGAGACGCTGAAGAAAGGATAATTGTCAACACCAAGTATCCGGAACAAATGATAGCCATTGGAAAGTAGTTGCCAACTAATATTAAAGAAAGTCTATAGAAACTCCTAATAGCAAACGTTAATGTCTTCACATGGACTTATGCCGACATGAAAGGAATCCCAAGAACCATTATGGTCGGAGGAAAGTCCTTCAATACGGAGCACAAGTTAAACAAGTACAAACACATCAAACCCATGAAGAAAAAGAGACGTAGGTTGGGCTCCGACCACAACGAAGCAGCATGCAAAGAGGTGGAAGAACTTACAAAGGTAGAAATCCTACGAAAGGTAAAAAACTAAACGTGGGTAGCAAACCCAGTCATGGTGAGGAAAAGTGATGAAAAATGAAGAATGTGTGTGGATTTCACGGATATAAATAAAGCCTGCCCTAAGGATGGTTACCCCTTATCGAAGATTGATTGGAAGGTCGAATCGCTCTCAGGGTTTCGATTAAAATGCTTTCTAGACGCCTACAAAGGCTACAACCAAATATGAATGTATGAGGAAGACGAAGATAAAATCGCATTCTTCGCAAGAAAGGAAGTCTTTTGCTACCGAAAAATGCCTTTCGGGCTAAAGAATATTGGGGCCACCTATCAAGGTTGGTGGATAAAGTCTTTGGTGATTAGATCGGAAGAAACCTCGAAGCTTACGTCGATGACATGGTGATAAAGAACATGTCCGAGGAAGACATGTTACAAGATATCCAAGAAACCTTTGACAGGTTCAGTTCAGTCAACATGAAGCTTAATCCTAAAAATGCTCTTTTGGTGTCGAAGAATGCCCGTTTTTAGGACATTTTATTACAAAGCAAGGAATAAGGGCCAACTCGTCGAAGGTCAAGGCCGTAATCGACCTAAAGTCTCCGAGAACGCTCAAAGAGATACAAAGCCTCAATGGGAAGCTAGCAGCACTCAGCCATTTCCTATCAAAGGGTGCTGAAAAGTCAATCCCCTTCTTCAAAGCGCTTAAGAGTTGTACGGGTAAGAAGACCATACAATGGATAGCAGATGCCAAAGAATCATTTTGAAGAATGAAAGAACCCGTGGAAATATTACCAACACTTACTTCCCCAATCAAAGGCGAAGTGTTAGTAATGTATCTCGCAGCCTTAGTAGAAAGCATAAGTGACGTACTACTCGCAGAAAGAGAGGAAAAGCAAGTCCCTATTTACTTCGTAAACAAGGTACTGCAAGGCGCAAAGCTTAACTATCCTGCAATAGAGAAGCTCATTCTAGCACTCGTACATGCTGCGAGAAGGCTTCGTAGATATTCCAAGGACATCCTATAAGGGTATTGACCGATGTGCCCATCAAACAAATGCTCACAAGTCCCGAGAAGTTAGGACGTGTAGCAAAATGGGCCATCGAATTGGGCGAACATGACATCGAGTTCGGGGAGCGTGGCTTCAGAAAAACACAAATACTAAAGGATTTCTCCATCGAAACGCCTCCCGAAGAAGGTCAGAAGGCAGTAATAAGAAGGGTGGACACCAGAAAAGAAGGGCCAAAATTGGAAAACATATGGAAGCTCTATACGGACAGAGCGTCAAGCTCTGATGGCTCAGGAATAGGACTAATGCTAATCAGCCCTGAAGGAAAAGAATATACATACGCTCTACGCTTCTAATTCATAACGACAAACAACGAGGCAGAATACGAAGCATTACTAGCAGGGCGGTGGATAGCACGAGAAATGGAAATCAAAAGCCTGGCCATTTTTACAGACTCCCAGCTAATGGACAACCAAATAAAGAGAATCTTTGAAGCAAGGCAGCTTACGATTAAACAATACTTGGAAAAGGTGAAAGAAGTCTTAAAAGGTTTCGACACCTTTACGATTGAGCATGTTAGAAAGAACCAAAACAAAAAAGCTGATGCACTAAGCAAGTTAGCTTCAATGACTTTCGAACACCTCACCAAAGAAGTATTGGTTGAAGTCCTGGCAAAAAGATCAATAAATGACAAGGAAGTTTCCAAGGTCGAAGCTGAGAGGGGAGAAAGCTGGATGAACCCAATCCACGAATACTTATTAAGTGGTTTGCTACTGGAAGACCAAAAAGAGGCTAGGAAGATCAGAATCAAGGCCCAACAATACAAGTTGATCAAAGGGGGGCCTATACAAAAGGTCGCATCTCACATTGTGGCTTCGATGTGTAGGCCCTTCATAGTCTGACAACATCATCGAAGAAGTACACGAGGGGTCTTACGGATTTAACATAGAGCCTCGCTCTATGGTGGTCAGAGTTATAAAGCAAGGTTACTATTAGCCATAAATGTATAGGGACACTGCAAAGATAATACAAGACCGTTCACGGTGCCAAGAGTACTCAACGCTAAGGAAAGTACCAAGCAAGGATGCTATAAGCAGTGGCAATACATGGTCATTCAGCCATTGGGGAATTAGCATCTTGGGCCCTCTACCAACAGCCCCAGGAAATTTAAAATTCCTAACAATAGTTGTCAAACACCTAACAAAGTGGGTAGAAGCCAAGCCTGTAATGACAACAAATGAAAAGCAAGCAGAAAAGTTTATATGGGAACACGTCATATGTAGATTTGGAGTCCTAAATGCAATTACATCAAAAGATGACAAGCAGTCAAGAGAAGGTATATTCACAGATCTCTGCAACGGGTTAAAAATCACGCAAACCTTCTCTCCCATAACGGAGCATGTGGAGATAATGAACCACATCTAGAAGCAGCTAGCCCAATCTCAGCAAGGAGGGTGGATGACCTTGCCTGGGTACTCTGGGTACACAGGACCTTGCCAAGAAATAGCCAAGGTGAATCACCGTTTACTTTATCCTACGATTCAAAGGCTATACCTCCATCAACTAAAAGCCTTACCCCCATAAGCAAAGAGCACAACTCAAGAGATAAAAGGAAGGAAGGCAAAGACAAGGAAGTAGCCTCTATCGAAGAGGCCTACTATCAAAACAAGCTTCGAAAATACCATGATACAAGGAGTAGCCGTTTCAGGTTCAAACTAGGAGACTTTGTCCTTCTCTCACAAGGCAATAAAGAAGGCTACAATATATGGCAAGGACCTCACATTGCAACTAGAGTATACGAAGGAGAGCTCTACACGATCACAGATGCATCTGATTACTCATTGGTGCAATCAGCGAAAGGAACGAGCCTGCGTAAGTTTTACATATGAAGCTTACAACTCACTATTTTTTCAAGTCCTTGTTTCGACTATTTTCTTGACAGAGGGATAGTTACTAAGTGTAGCAAACTAAGTGTTCATTACAAATGATGTAAATCTTTCTACATAATTAATGAAAGTAATGCATTCCCCTCCAAGACATTTGTATCCATTTAACTCACCAAGTATCTTAAAAGGTTCAACGTTCAAAAGGATGTTGTAAGGCCACACATGAGCCTTACACTTACCTAACATCCATAAAATTCATGTTAACTTACCCAAGGTCTTTATTCGAAACCCTACGGGCAAAACAGGGAGGGTCGCGACCCCCCGTTCAAGCGAAGGACTGCTTGCAAACCTTGGTGAACACTATAAAGGCCACACATGAGCCTTAGCTTGTTAAAGCTTGATAATATCATTAAAAAAATGATAATGTAAGGGTCAGACTCAGTCACTTATACGTTTTCCACCTACGGAAAACAAAAAGAAAGCTGCAAAACAGTAGCAAAATTTAGGATTACATCCCTATATTAGCGTCCCTAAAGGACACCATTCAAATTCAACCACACGGGTTAATAAAAGCTATTCATATGATAGCCTACATAAACCATCAGAAACAAAAGATAGTAAATTGTTTAAAGGCCAAAGCCTAAGGAATATAAAGACATATTGTTTGAAGGGTACATGCTACCCTTGAAGCCAAATTACCACCAACATGGTGGCCTTCACTGAGCTGGAGGAGGAGACTGTGTCTTGGACACTGAAGCAGCAGCAGGAGTAACCTGTGATGGAGGAGACATTAGAGCAGATGAGGGAGTAACCTTCTAAGATGGAGCGGAAGAAGTGGGCACATGAGTCCTTGTTGGAGCCGGACGTTGCAACACACGGGGGCGTCTTGGAAAGGAGGGCCTCAATGGAAGCATGGGGGTCCGCAACAACATCCGCAAGAAAAGGAAATGTGGCAGTCGCTAACTCATTCCCAGCTCTCGTATGCTCCTGCTTATAAGAAGACCTGTAACCTTTCACTTTGGTTATGTCAAATGGCTCTTTCATCCTAGCAACTTTCTCAAACGCATGGCACCGTCCAAAAAGAATGGAAGCAGAAACAAGTTTAGCAACAAGTCTGCCTATGTCATCACTATTCACAAGCTCCATGGTCACATAAGGCACAACTATGGAAACAACCTCCGCCCTATCCAACTTAGCATTCTGCAGCTCTTGACGGAGAGAGGCTTCGACGACCTCTAGTTTAGCCTTTTCAGCCTCTAGGGAAGCTACCTTCGACTCCAACGTTGAAAGGCTCACCTAATAGCCAGTCCATTTCTGACTCTCAAGCAACATTCTATCAAGATTGGCTCTATGTTCTTTAACTTCCCTAGACAAAGAAACGATCTTCACACGGAGGACGTTAACAACAGGATTCTTATCAAAATCTGCCATAGCAGCTTCACATTTAGAGTTCAACTCCTCGTACTCATGATCCCTAGCCTCTTCCCTATCCTTCAACACATCACATTCTGCCTTAATCTGATCAATCACCTTCAACAACTCTCGAGACCCTTTATTGACAGCATTTGTCCTACACAGCTTGTCTATAGTAAGGACCAGAGAGTCATCCTTCGAAGTATCAGCCTTCGCACGGGTAGACCTTGAAGTAGAAGCCCCTTGAACCAGCTTGCGCTTGACAGGAGGCTTCGAAGAACCACTTCTGGTTCTGCATTTTCTCTCCCTGATCTTTGCGGCCACACTACCAGGATGAATTACATATTCCTCTCGACGAGGAGAGTGCTCAGAATCCGCCGTATTCTCAACAGGTTCGTCTGTGGGTACAACCTCTACCACAGGAGGAATGCTCATTTGAAACAGACTTATAAAGATTTGTTTGAGTCGGTTCAAAGGTCAAAAGTTGAGACACATCAATGTGATGAAGCCAAAGTTAAGGACGATTTTGATGAGATTGAAACGAGAAACATTGAGTTGGAATATCGTGTGGCGTCATTAATTAAGGAGAATGAACATTTGAAGTTGACTTACAAAAACTTGTTTGATTCAATCAAAAAGTCGCGGGTCCAAACAAAAACTTCAAATGTAACACAAGACGAGGCAGAAAATCTGAAGTCTCAATTGTTTGAATTTGCTGAAACTAAGTTCAAAAACATTCTCGAAAAAATTGAATTTTTCAAAAAGAAGCAGTTGGATATTTCTGAACTTAACATGGAATCGGGGGAGAATGTTTGTGATAATGCCAAATGTGAGTTTCTAACAAAGTTTGTCGAGCTTGAAAAGGTTTTAACTCAACAAACAAAAGATTTTAATGACGTCAAGCTTGAATTGTCGAACAGAACAGCTAAATTTGAGGCGTATTTTGAAAAACTTGAAAAAACGAAAGTTGTTCTTGAACGACAATTGGCTCGTAAGGTTGATGATTCTAAAGCTGAAAAGGATCAATTTTTGAAAGAAATTAATCATTTGAGAACTCAATTGGAAAATCTGAAAGGAAAGTCTGTGCAAACTAAGTTTGATAAACATTCAATTTTGGGAAAACCACCAGCTGATAAATTGTTGATAAACTCTCAAATTTCAAAATCATGGTTTACTCCCAAAGTTGATGTGCAAAAGAGTTTGTCAAAACCAGTCACTACACAGTCTTTGCCTAAAAATGAAAAAGATCAGCTTTTAAAACGAATTGCATATTTGGAATCAAAATTGGCATCTCAAGATATTCGTTCTTGTCAAAAAGAATATCATGAGTTGAGGACTTCATATAATGCTTTAAAAGTGAAGTTTGATTCTCTTAATCGGCAAAAATGGAACATCAATGTTTCAAAATCTTCAAAACCTAAAGAAAGTGTTTCGGAAAAGGTTCACACGGGTGAATCTTCAAAACCGTTTTCACGAAGGGTTTCTCAGTTTACAACCTATTCTTTACAAAAAGATAGGAAGTTTTCTAAGAAATCTCAAAGTTTTGAAACATTTTCTCCTCATAAGGGTTTTAAGACAAGAGCTTCAAATGAAAATAATCAATCTTTTGAAACATCACACTCGTGTTTTACACCGGTAAAACAAGTGTGGAGCCCAATTAAGGAATCTCAAACTTTTGAAGCATCTTCTTCTCAAAAGAGTTTTAAGACAAGTACTTTCAAAGGAAAGAATCACGTTTTTGTTACTCCACACTCTCGTTTTACACCGGTAAAACAAGTGTGGAGGCCAAAGCAAAGTCATTCGAAATCTTTCAAATATTCCAAATCAGAAATGCTTTCGATGCAAAACAAGAATGACTTTGCTTCAACCATCAACAAGAAAGGAAGAGTTTCAAACGAAACAAATTTTCAGGATGTTTCATCAAATGACATTAACAAATGGAAATCTTCTTCGTCAACAAGATTTAAAACTCCATTTGAAACACCGAGTTTCAAAAATCAATGGAATATCAAGAGGAATTTTAAATCTCCGTTGATTCCACGAGAGCTGTTTTCAAATGAAACACCGGTTTCAAGCCCTCGTTGGAACTCAACATCTTTACATCGACTTGACACAACTTTCAATTGGTTTTCAAAATTTGGTAAACCCGTTAGCACCGTGCTTAAATGGGTTCCAAAAGTTGTTGTCTAAATTCGATGTCAATGGTTTGTAATCATATATCAGATTGCAACCCGTGCTTTAAATAAAAGGAAAATGTACGTTTCAGTGCATT
Source organism: Tanacetum coccineum (assembly GCA_026074375.1). Classification (NCBI taxonomy): domain Eukaryota; kingdom Viridiplantae; phylum Streptophyta; class Magnoliopsida; order Asterales; family Asteraceae; genus Tanacetum; species Tanacetum coccineum. Next base: position 36,992 of record BQNB010044955.1, read on the forward strand.
TATCCTTAACAACGAAAAGAGAAATCTTTTCGGTCTTGAGCTATTCAAATAAAACATTCAAAGTTTTGTAGCTCAAGTCAATGGTTTGTAATCATATATCAGATTGCAACCCATGCTTTAAATAAAAGGAAAATGTACGTTTCAGTGCATTTATCCTTATCAACGAAAAGAGAAATCTTCTTGTTTTTGAGCAAAAATTATTCAACTTTTTCAAAAAGAGTTTCAAAAATCTTTCAAAAGTTTGCTCATCAAAATGGTTTGTTATTAAATTTCAGATAACAACCCGGTTTTCAAATAAAAGAAAAGTGTACGTTTCAGTGCGCTTTATCTTTAAAAGAAGAGAAATCTTCTTTGTCCCGAGCAATTTTTTTTATCATCATCTTTTCAAAAAAGTGTGCTCGGGACATTCGACTTCTAAGTAAATGTCAGCTTAGGACTCGTTCTTCAATTAAAGGAAAGTGTCCATTTTTGTACATTTATCCTCACAACGGGAAGTTTACAACTTCTTGGACTTGAGCTATTTCATTTAAGATATTCAAAATCTTGAGCTCAAGTAAAATGGTATACAAAAGTTTGAACACAAATTTTCAAGAGTTACTCAAAAAGATTTATCAAAATCTTCCAAAGTGTGTGTTCAACACTCCCTTCCTCGTTCACTCATTTGATATTTTTTGAGGGGGAGTATAAAGAAAAATGTTTTGAACAAATGAATATTAACTGGGATGATGATTGTGAGCATTCTACTGACCATACGTTTTAGATATTTATATACTTTGCCGCAATATTTTTCAAATTTGTTTTAGAACATTCAAAAATGTTCCAAATCATAATCATGCTATATCCATTTTCTCCATGTGTTTTCAAATTTAAATAGCTATTTTAATCCATTGATATCAAAATATCATTTGGTATGCTATTTTTGAGGGGGAGAGAAATAGAAAATTGGATTAAAATGTGATCAAGAAAGATAATGCTTTAAGTTGATGTGGAATAGTCAAAGTGATCTAAAAGACTCAAAGTGCAATCAACTCTTTCCTCCCATGTGCAAAATAATTTTGAAATATCAATGAATTGTGTATGGGGGGGTATTTCTCAAAAACTGAAACTTTCAAAGTGTTAAATGTTTTGATTTATATAAAACACTTGATAGATTTTCAAATGGTTCTTATGGTTTCGATCTTAAATACCATCAACCCAAGTACCTCACAATGATCAAAGAAGTGATAGGTTGGTAGGTTACGGGTTGGCCTAACAAGATGCTTATGTCTTCGGCTTCGGGTTTTTTTTCACGCTCTTTCCAATCCCGTGCTTGGTTTTGTCCGTTTTGCCTTTGTTTTTGTCCTTTTCTGAATATCCGTTACCTGCACATCATAAATCACAAAACACACAAATACAATGCATTTTTGATATATTTTGGTCATTTTAGGCTCGTTTTTATAGGTAAAAGGTATGTGTAATTAAGCACATACAAAAATTCCCCCTACTAAACTGTTGCCGTGTCCTCACGCAATGCCATAAGCAAACACTTTAGAAAACTAAGAGTCTTAATTCCCCTTGACTAATTACCTCGAAAAGTAGCTAAGTGTTCATCTTAAGGAATTTAGAACTCAATAGCCTTGTAAAGCCCCATTTTGACCATTTTTATAAATTACCACACATATTTTTTTTATTTTTCCTTTTTCTTTTTCTTACTAGAATGTCTGGACTTTCGTTATTTTCATAACCTTTAGGGTCATAGAATAAGAAGCACTTTAATCCTAAAATACCCAAAAGGATAAATTCATCATCCTCGATTTTTCACGTGTCCCAAACCAAGCTTGTAGGATCGTTATACCTTAGTATAATAAGCCTTTAACCTGTAAAGGATGTTACCTCCTTGAATAAATCCAAGTTAGTAGCAATGAAACACTGATATAATACTGTTAACTATGTGGAAACTAGTTAACAATATCAAGAAGAACACACAATAGTTTCTCAAACGATTTCTATTATAAACCTTTTTGAATCTGCCTAAATTGCAGATCCCTAATACAATACTAATAATTCGTGTTCTTGTGTATTTTCTAATACCTTCCTAGAAATCCTTTTATAAACATATGGATAACCTCTAGTAGGTGTACAGTCCTTGTATGACATAAACACTAATCAATACTAATCATTAAAATAACTGTTACAAGATAATTACTAACATAACCGTTTAAATGATAATCCTTTAAGATTCCTTTATCCACGGCAGTACTTCGATCTTTAACAGGCAGTACTTTGACTTTCTACTTAGCAGTACTTTGACTTTCTACTTAGCAGTACTTTGACCTTTTGTCTTGTATGTCCCAACATAATATATCTATGATGGTTTCCCAAGCATCAGAAACAATATTAGAGACCAACAATTGATCTAGTTCACCTTAATTTACCAAAATACCATATCCACATGACTACATTTCCTATCTCAAGACACACCAAGACCATTCAACCCATATCCACAATGACCTTTGTTGTCTTGAAATAGGCATCGTCATGAAGGATATAGCACCCATTCATTATAATTGAGAGGCTCTTTCCAACTAGCTACATTTCTTAATCTTTTACTCTTAAAGTCAAAACAGTAGCTCAACCTCACTGCTTGATTTAAAAAGAAAAGATGATCAGGAATCACTAGCCAGAAAACACGCACCCTCAACTATATCCATCCTAACCTCTTTTGGCAGTGCATTATTTGGACCAAGAGGTTTCATCTTTCACAACTCTCTATTTCAAAATCATACACTACCCACCCAAACCATTTACCCTCCATAATGGAGATACCTACCTTCTGGTACATTTAACTGATTAAAACTCCAAACCGACCTAACATAGACTACTAGTCCCTCCTAAGGCTAAACTAAAAGGCCTATGAGGATCAATAAGGACATTTTACCTAGAAAAACTCCAATGTATAAGGTCCTCCTACTACAATGGTTTGCAAATTCATTACTGAATTATAAATTTTACTGTAAATCAATAAGCACAAGAATCATCTCTGCAATAATGCATTTACTATAAAGAATCATGATCAAAAACTTTGAGCATAAAACATTTCCTCTGTTCTTAAGCGATAAGCCAAACATCCCTTTAAACACAAGGCACCAAGAAGCAGTAAGATGTTTGCCAATAAAACATACCCCAAGATCAATACCTAACCAATACATCAATTTACACTTTAGTATATCTACACATTACTCAAACTGCAATCAAATAGTGTTTTTGCCATTGCAATTCCTACTGTCTAGCAATAACATCCACCCTGCTTGTTTTCCTTACTCTTAAAGTCACTAATTTGCTTCTCACAGTGTCATATATGATCTTAATGATAGCTTCTACGATTCATCTTTCATCTTTAAACAATCTTAGATTCCTTTTCTTGCCATATGAAATTAACTGAAGCAGCTAATATCAGCTTATTCACAACCATACCAAAACATTTTCCTTTGCTATTTCCTGCCAATTCATTCACCACGTCCTGAAGTTTATCATGTTTACCCATCCTATAAGTCATTTTCAACATTTCATCCTATTTTTCTAGGCATTTCCCATTGAAAAAAAGATGATGAAGAGAATATGCACCCAGTTTGTGAAACACACATTTTAAATCACTATTGTTTTGCCACTTTTCAATATTTTCTTATGTAAGCAGCTTATCTTGAATAGCCATCCAGAGAATGAAAGCTTGCTTTGGGATTAAATGATTGAACCAAACAATATGTTTCCAAGTCACTTCTGGCCAATTTGTTCTCATATCGTTCCATGCATGCTTTATGGAGAAACAAACTTTTTGATCAGCATTAGTTATCCACAATACCTTGTCCTCACTTTCGTTCAGATTTATAGTCCTATCTAAATTAGCAAGAAAAGGATATTTATCCATCCACCCATCAGGCCATATCCATTGACCATTATTAATAATGTCAGCCACTCTAGCCTCATCATGTAATATGGCTTCATAAATGTCCCTTTTAGATATAACACTACTAAGAGGGCCATCTTTGCACCACTTATCATACCATACAGATGTTTTCCTTCCATTGCATATCACAACCCAAACATGTACTCTGATATCATCTCTTATTTTTAGCATAGTCTTCCATCCCTAACTGTCACATTTATCAACAATAACATCCCATATATTCCTATTTTTTAACTTTACAACATTGACCCATTTTGCCCATAAAGAATCTTTATTTTCAATAATCTTCCAAAACTGTTTTATCAATAAAACTTCATTCCATATTTTTAGAGACTAAATCCCCAAGCCTCCTTGATATTTAGGTTTGGAAACAACCTTCCAAGCTACTCTAGCTTTCCTTTTTGTAGAATCCCCAACATTCCATAGAAATCTTTTGAAAAGCTTGTCCAAATCATTGATTACTGTTATAGGGAGCAGAAATACTGAAACCCAATACATTTGCATAGAAGACAACACATAGGATATAAATTGGATCCTTCATGCATAAGAAAGAGTCTTATTTCTCCAATTATTAATTCTACTTTCAACTCTTTCAACAAGAACTTTGCAATCATTCAACCCCAACTTTTTAGCCATTAAAGGAACACCAAGATACCTAACAGGTAGTTTACCACTTTTGAATGGCATGACTTGAAGAATGTCAATTTTATCCCTCTCTTTTATACTTCCAAAGAAAATAATACTCTTTCCAAGGTTAGGGACAAGACCAAAAACTTGACTAACTTCTTCTAAAGCCTTTTTAACAACTTCAATAAAGCCTTTATTGCCTTGGCATAACACTAAGAGATCATCAACAAAACACATGTGAGACAACTTTAACTCCTTGCAGCCAAAATGACACCCAAACTCACTTGATTCTTCAATATTTCTATTCACGAGGGGACTGAATACTTCCATTACCAATGTATATAAGAATGAGGAAATTAGATCTCCATGTCTTAGACCTCTACCCCCTTTGAAAAATCCATACATCTCCCCATTTAAATAATATAAAAACTTGTAGAACTAACACACTTCATAATCCATCCCACCATGACCTTATGAAATCCAAATTTGCCAAGAATCTTCTCAAGAAAAATCCAACTAACTGTATAATATGCTTTTTGAATATCAATTTGCATAACACATCTCTTAGGGCTATTTTTTATTATAACCTCTTAGCAGCACCTAAGCAATAAGAATATTGTCTTGTATGTGTCTACCAGGAATAAAAGCACTTTGGTTGACATGTACTATTTGATTCAGTGCACATCTTTATTCTATTGGTAAGGATTTTGCTTATGCATTTATAAATGACATTGCAACAAGCAATAGGTCTGAATTCAGAAACTTTAGTCGGAGTACTGACTTTAGGAATTAATGCAAAAAGTGTAGAATTAACCTCCCAAAGTAGCTTACCATTCCTAAAGAACTCCTTAATAGCCAAACAGACCTCATTTCCAACAATATCCTAAGCCTTTTTAAAGAACACATAGGAGAATCCATCTGGCCCAAAAGCTTTATTTCCATCAATAACAAACATAGCATCCTTTATCCCTTTATAACTAACATCTCTTATCATAAAACATGCTTCTTCCTCTATAAGTGTATTTTTAAAT